>PVIU01008041.1:0-86512 GCA_004026605.1 Ondatra zibethicus
ACACAGTTTTTCAAGAAAAGTTTAACATAGAAATAATTTGCACTTAAATAATAACAGTGGTAGATATTGGTATCAAATAAAAACTGACAAAATGTGTTTTACATATTAATAAATAAATATAATTTATCTGTATATATTCATATCTACATGTGCATAATATTTAGATATGTGAATCTAACATATACATAGAAGGAATTCATAAAGAAAGTGATAAAAGACATCGCCATTGGGTCATCTTTTACATTCTTATTTTTCTAAATTCTTCAAAGTGTTTTACAGTTAATATATGTGAAGCTATGAGTATGTGTATGCCTAGATATATTTCCCTTAGCTTTTCATATTAAAAAATACATTACTGGATCTTAATAGTCTCATAATAATTTTCATCCTGATGAAACACAGAAATTGGCAATAATTCTAGTAATTGATTGGGTATATGTTGCATGTAAGTCACAGTGCTATGAACTGTGGCACATATGCTTGGAAATAAGACATGATTCTTGCCCTGGAGAAACTAGTCCACAACTTAATTTAATACATACAATAATAGAGGGTATAAAAGAGAGGTTCTATGAACTATGGAGGTACTACTTTGCAAATTGCATCATCTATGAGAATCGCCTGGGGAAATTATTGAAAATATGGGTCCCAGATCCCTTCTCCAGTTGCATGTGACTAGAAATTTTTATATTTACTAAGCACCTCCAGGTAGATTTGATTTAGCTTATCCTTTAAAGAATGCTGAATAAATGATAATGAAATGAACACAGATTGAGGGAACACACATACATAATATGTTTCTTTATTTCTGATTATTACTGGAATATATTTTGGCCATTTGACTTCTCATCTTCAAATAGCTGTTTTTGCATGTAAATGGAAACAATTATACTTGTCCACATAAGATATTATAAGTTAGCTCTCACATGACTATAGTGTGAACATTTATAATCAATTCTAAGCAAGTGCTGATGTTGGAGAGAGCAAAGAGAGACAGGATCTCTTTGAGAAGGAAAGTACACAGTAATATTTTCTAAGCAGAAAGGGAATTGATGGTTAATATTATTGACTATTTGATAGCATTTAGAATAAAGAAAATGACAAGCTTCTGTGCCTCTCTGAGGGGTTTATCTATGATTGGTAAGTTTGAGCTGCATCATTTCCTGGGATGGCATTTGGGGCTGCATCCAATGAAGACTGTGAGCTGAGTACTAGCATTGATCTCTCTGTCTATTATGAAGACAATTTGGCTGGCTACCACATGCTCTTCTCACCAGCTTCCTTGCCCCAAGCCTAAAGAAACCCTCCCATCCTTAACTCAGTTTTGTCATAGCAACAAAAAAGTAGCTAATATAGGGAACTCAGTTCTGGTTTTGAACACTAGACAGCTTCTTGATCAACTGCCATAAGGAAGAAATAGATTCTTCTCAGCAACAGTAGCTGGAGAGTACGGGCTTTGGGAATGAGTAGAACAGACATTTCCATGGTGATGAAACGACCCTCGGTACTTTGGTACTTGCCCCTCTCTCCATTCTCAACTCACACATATTTGTATATTGTCTTGATCACACCTGCATCTGTCCATTTGAAACTCATCCTTTCAGATGATTGAATTTGAGAAACCTACTTGTACCCCATTCCACGATTTCTATTTTTGCCGAACCTTTACAGGATCTATGGACACGAGTGTACTGCTCATCGGTTACATCTCTTCCTTTTCTGAACTTATGTCTTAAATCAGCTTTTGTTGTCTCTCACACACAGAGAAAATATTCTTATGGTTTTGTGAACAATTGGACTTATTTCTTCCTCTGAAATTGTGGTCCTTATAAGCCTCTAGTACCTGATTTCTTTCTTTTCTTTTCTTTTTTCTTTTTTTTTCTTTTTTTTTTTTTTGCCAAGGATAATTGTCACTGTTTTCCTTTCAAGCAAATGCAGTAGGATTCTTAAAAGACCCTTAGATGGGTGCCTTTCCCCCTATAGTGGTACTTGTGAGAATTGTTTCTAGGCTTTCTAATGGTCATTCTCCATGTTCCCCTCTAGGGCTCTCCTCTGTCTTTACAGTCCCACAAATTCTCTCTATCCTCCACTCCAAAACCAGACATAAGTTATTGCACTTCCTGATGAATAGGCTTAGGTTTGCAGGCATGAGCATCCCAGTTTTATTCATGGATTGCTCTCCAAATCTAACTTTTGATGCCATGACAATAATTAATAAATATGTATAAGCAATGTTGGGTTCTTACAGTTCTTTCTGCTTCCAAGAGTGCATAGACTGGTTGAAGCAGAGCAGGTTTCTCCTTGACTATTTCTTCTACTGCTGTACTGGAGGAAACTCGGCATTTGTTTTAAAGCCATTTTCTAGAATGCATGCATTATCTGATAACAAAAAATAAAATTTGGTACAAAAACAAAAATTGAACTAGTTTAAATGTGAGGATGGCTTTGTTATTTATTTAATGTTGTTCCTCTTTCTTTTTAAACAAGTCTTTTGAATATAATATCTTGTTACCTTACCTAAAACATAGTTCCCCAAATAATTTCTAGCACTACACTGTAGGAATGGGAATATGGTTATTTTATATTTGTTTTATGGATTTCCCTAAAATAATAGGCTATAATGAAATAATCCCATGACAAATTTACTCTTGGAAAAATATTTGGTAATCCTCTCCCAGGAAATGTGTACAAAATGCCCATGCTATTGGAGTTAATAGCAAATAACTGAAAATAAGCCCCAAGTTTATATTAAGAAAAATTAATAACATGTTTTATACAGTAGAATGCTATAATTTGGATGCATGCTTCCACATCAAAAAACAAATCTTCACATTGGTAATTTTAATAATAAGTTTCAGAAGAAAATTTAAAATATGGTGCTGTCTTAGATTTTTTCAATACAAGTGAGATAGCATTATATTAGATATATTAGATAATTTTTGTTTTTCCCAAGCGATGTCACCAGAAAGAAAGGGCTTTCCTAAAATTACATGGAAAAAGAGATGTAGAACTGAAGGAATTTTATCTTATAAAGTATTTTCTTTTCATATCAAACTGTCATAATCCTTTCTTAGTCAGATCGCATTCTTCCGGACACCTGGCATTTAGATAATGTTATTTCACCTTGAGATTACCTGAAAACTTATTATGTATGCATGAGAAAGCACTGAAGAAGCATGTGGCCAGTTAGGATTCAGAACTATATGAGGTGTTTTCTGGTCTGGGTGGCTGGACAATATAAGCAGTCTCTGTTTACATCCATCCTTGTTGGAATATGAGTGCCATTCCTCTTTATTGGTAGCTATTTGGATATATCATACTCTGTTCATGCTTTTCTGGTGCAGGACAATTGTATTCTGTCAATTATGTTTTAAATAAATGCTGATTGGCCAGTAGCCAGGCAGGAAGTATAGGCAGGACAACAAGACAGGAAGTAGAAGTGGGGCAATGAGAACAGGAGTATTCTGGGAAGAAGGAAGCTCTTTCTGCAGTCCTGTCTCAACCACCTAAGAAGCAATATGTGACCTGCCCCGCTGAAAAAGGTACCAAGCCATGTGGCTAGCATAGATAAGAATAATGGCTATATAAGTTATGAGTTAATACGAAGCCTGAGCTAATGGGCCAATCAGTTTATAACTTAAAAAAAAAAGAACACAAAAGGTAAAGTACCACTGGGAGCTGCGTAGAAGTCAGTATGAAGACTTCCAAAAATGTAAACTAAAAGCACTAAATCTAAAGAAATGGAAATGAAAAGAAAGTAGCATGTTGGTTAAAATGTCAGATACTAAATAAAATGCTAGGCATTTTCCATATTACTAGTGGAGTTTAAATTGACATAGCAAATAGTTTATAAGAAATTTCCATTCAATGGCTAGCAATTCTTAGGCTCAGTCTAAAATTGATATGATTAATTGCCAATATGATACTGTATGCTGTGAATGACTAATAGGACATGATTATCTGATAATAGCAAGAACATAAAAATTGCGATGTTATATTCAGGTCATATAGATGCTTATAAACTTGTTGAAAATATTAAAAGACATACAAGGATATCCTTATTATAATTAGAATCTGACATAGCAAGACATCCAGCTATAATCTTCACGTGATGTCATCCCACGTGTGGAAGGTATGGAAGTTTTCTTCTTCCAACAGCGAGCTTTATCCTATTAATGTTTTCAAGGTCTCACAGCATAGTTAAAGTAAAATGAATGTCTTCAAATAAGAACAAATGCTTTTTCTATTTTTGAAATGATGTAATGAATACTTTAGAAAAATTTTCACTCAGCACTTCCAACTGGCTCTCAGTACACTAGAAAGTGTGCAGAGTCAGCGTAAGGAGGGCCAATTTCCAACTCACTAACCAGCTTTGTTAGAAAATCTCTTTGAGCCGATTTCTTTGTCTTTAAAATGTCCAACCTATCTCAGAGGATTTTTGTGAGGATCAAATAGCATAATGCATTTGTAATCTTTTTAAAAGTACAAAGTCCTATACTAATGACATGGAGAAAAAGCAACCCTTTCTCCAAAAGTAACTCAGAGAAAGTTTTCTTTCTTGAAATGTTAAAGTGCACAAGTGCTAGCTATGTATCTTAGCTTAATGGAGATTAATCTCCGTCATCCAAATGGAAGAAGTGGAAAAAGACTCTGAAGGCCCATGTGTGAAAATATCTGAAGTACCCACAGTCAAGATGATGGCTAAATGACGTAGTTTGACTTAATGTTCTGTGATAGAAGCATAGAGGACTAGCTGGAAAACAACGTCTGTCTGCCACCCAAGTGGAAAATGTGTTTTCTACAGACAAAGACCACAAGGAGAAGCTAGAAAACACTACAATTCTCAAAACATGGCCATGCTCATTTGATGATATTTGCACCTCAGCATTCCTGGCATGGACAAAATACTATATGGACAGGTTAAGGGATAGTTTGGTTGCAGCATGGAAGGCAGGACTCACAATGAAAGCTGTTTCAGAGAAGAAAGAAAGTTGAAAAGGTGAAGGAGGGTTGAATGTGAACTCTGTGGGGAGGACTCCATCTGGAGCCTCTAGCTAATATTGTAAGGGTCTTCCTTCTCAATGCTGCCACAATTGTGAGCAAAGTGCTTAGCAAGCTCCTACTGTACAGATTATTCTGTACAATACAGAAGCTCTAAGTCTTTGGCACCCTATTCTCCCAGTAAATAAAGCACTAGGAAGATAAAGCAGAATTAAGTGGAGGAAAGTACTAGAACCATAGACCGGGAGTAACCTGAATGCCCAGTAATAACATGACTTCAAATCAGTGGTAATCATATTTCAACACATGTCCATTCCCTTAGATGTCTGAAGAAAATCAGAGAAAAATCCTTGGCTTTTTTAATTGTGATAATTTATCACTATTCAAAGCTATATGTTAAGGCTGGGTGTGGTGGCACATTCTTTAAATCAGGGAATTAAAGACAAGCAGATCTCTGTGAGAGATTACGTAGTGAAACCATGTCTCAAACAACAAAAATAACACCAGCAGCTACACATTGCTTCAGGTCTAAGAGAGGGTGAGCTAAATACATAATTCAGTAATGTGGTTTAGGACTCATACTGCATTGCTCTAATTATATTTCCCACTTTTGTGAAATATATTGTGTTGGAAAGTTGGAAGGTTGAAGTATCATAGATCAGAAACTATGGAACCATTCTGAGTAAAAAAGGAATATTTAATACTTAATACTCCTGAAGTAGATTTTTCTTTGTTTTAGTTTTGAGACAATAGTTTAATTAAAACATTTCTCCCTCCTTTACCATTCCTGAAAAATGTCTCATATGCTTTTCCCATATTTCTTTCAAATTCATAGCCTCTTTTTAAAATAGATATTGTATGCATACATGTATATCCATAGGCATATATATTCTTAAATATAACCTGTTAAGTCTGTATGTGCATTTTAGGTTGACTGTTTGGTGTTGGACAACCAGTTGGTGTGCTCTTCCCTCTAATTCCCGGTTTTGCTCAGTTGTCTATAGTTGCTTGTGCAGAGTTAAGGCCTGATGGGTTTTTCTGCATATTACTTGGTGTATTCTTTGATGTCTTTCTTGTTCAGTTCCCATCTGGCCAGTTATGTTGATGATACACTGTGGGTGTAGCTTCTGGTATTACTAGGAGATACAGTGTCACAGCCAACTTTCTGATCCTAGGTTTCTTATAATATTTCTGTTCCCCCTTCAACAATGTTCTGCTGTCCCTAACTATGTGAGTGTTTTGTGGATATATTTGTTGGTACCAGCTTCCATAAATCTGCATTTTGATATATTGTGGTATTCTATAATGGTCTCTGTCTGATGCAAATAGAAGTTTATTTGCTGAGGTGTGAGGGCTACACTTACCTGTGTATTTTTATAGATTTTTGTTAGGAATGGTGCTGGTCTAATAAATTAGTGGTTGTTATTCTTCTCCAATAACCACGATATCAGTAACATTGAGTAATTATCTAGGTTTCCAGTACTAGGTATAGTCTCCCTCTTACTGAGCAAGTCTTCAGTGCAATTAGAAAGCATTTGGTTACTGCCAAGGTGTATGCACCACTACTGTACCTGTAGGGTTGCTGTGCCATGGTGGTCATTGAGATGGACTTTGAAAAAGGGATCTTGAGCAATCATTTTTTTAATTCTATTTTTTCAAAAAGAAAACAAACTATCTTTTTTTTCATTTTTTATACCAATCCCAGTTTCCACTCCATCCTCCCCTCCCATTCCCTCCACATCTCCCTCACTCTACTCCCATACCTACCTTGGAGAAGGCAAGACACATTGCTTTGGGAAAGGTCCAAGTCCCTCCCTACTAAATCTAGGCTGAGCAAGGTATCCATCCAATGAGAATGGGTTCTCACAAAGCAGTACAAGCAGTAGGGATAAATCCTGGTGCCAATGCCAGTAGCCCAGCTGTTCACCCTAGCCATACAACTGGCACCACCCACACTCAAGAGTGCCTAGTTTGGACCTATGCTGGTTCTTTCCCCATCCAGCTAGAGTTGATGAGCTCCCATTAGCTCAGGTAAACTGTTTCAGTGGGTGAACCCATCATGGTCTTGACCTCTTTGCTCATATTCTCACTCCTCCCAATCTTCAGCTGGACTTTGGGAGGTCAGCTCAGTGCCCTGCTGTGGGTCTCTGCCTCTGTTTCCATCAGTTGCTGGATGAAGTTTCTATGGTTACATTTAAGATATTGATCTGACTAGAGGACAAGGCCAATTCAGGTACCTACTCCTCTATTGCTTAGGGTCTTAACTGGGGTCATTCTTCTGGATTCCTGGGAATTTCTCTAGTGCCAGGTTTCTTGCTAGCCCCATAATGGTTGAGCAATCCTTTGAGTGTTCAATTACCATATAACATATATGACAGATAATCTTTAAAAGGCTCTGCTTTTGAGGGGAATTTTTCCTATTTATTGGTTTATATTGCTTTATAGTTATAGTATAAGATGTTGCCTATTCTTTAAATGAAAATGGTAATTTTTAAAATTAGTTATTAGATTTATGAAACAATTTTCTGTAAGATTCCTTTAAATATCAAAGTGTTTTAATGTTTTTAAAATACCTTTATCTCCATGGGGGAGGCCCCACTCATAGCTGAGAATCCATTGGCAGCTGATGACAGCTAGTAGAGAGATAATTGGTGTTCTTAGGCACTGTATGGTTACCAAGCTTCAGTTTAGGGTCCCATATTCATGAATGTAGAGCAAAACTAATAGGACTCAATAGGTTATAATTTTTTAAAGAAAGAGATATGAACTTGTGAGGGGAGTAGCAAGGAATTTGGAGTTCATACTGGTGATAAGGGTGAATATGGTCTAAATACACTGTAAACATGCATGAAGTTGCAAAATGTATTATCTCTAAAGATGACACACAAGTAATATTTAGTATGGAAGGAGCTATTTTAAAACAATGTAACTTGAAAGAACATAGTATCATCTTCAGGCAATACATTGATATAAATGGGAAACTTAGTAATTAAAAATGAAAATAGAAAACATTGATGTTACTGGAGATAGTTATACAAAACCTTTTCAGTCTCAAAAGTACTGAGAGTTTTTCTATATTGGGTGCCATTTTAAAAATTGAAAACGTATGCAGTCATATTTAATGATTAAAAGGTATTAAGATTCTAAAAATAAAATATAGTAAAGTATATATTAAAATAAGAAAAGAGTCATATAGCTGATGTGCACAAATATGCTAATAAAAATAAAGAACTGACTCCTGCTTTTCACAACAGCTTTCATGTAGAATTAAGCAGTCCCTGAATGAGAAGAAACATAGAAGTATGGTGCATTAATTTATAAAACATATTGACAATAGAGAAACTTCAGATATTTTAAATTTTAACTTATGATAAAATGTGTTAAAAGACAAACAAACAGGACAACTCTATCTCTAAAAGCAGACAAGCATGGCCGCTGGGACACTGACTGACTGATAACGGGGAAATCATGGTTCTGAATGCCAAATATTCTTTTTTTTTCTTTATAATGATTCTTTACTAGCAACTTCAATATCAAATGCATTAATGGGGTTTACAGTCTTAATAGGCATGGGGGATTGATGATGGACAACACACAGGCAATTCAATATCACAATTATCATTCCTACTAATCCTAATATGTAAAACCAATTCATAACCTCAATTCAGATTATCAATTATTCATGAAGCACTTCTTAACCTTAATGCAACTTATCAATTCACATTTTCTAATACTAATACCAAACATTAAGCATATGTATTAAAATATCAATCTCCCTTAACATTTCATGCTCTAATATTAATACTAATGTTTCAATAACTTTTAACAACTCACACTCTAAACACATGTTACAAAGTACCCTACTTAAATAATTCTTCTATCACACACAAAGCCTCATAGTGAGATGCCTCCAAATATTCTTTATAAAAATGATGGCAGTAGTGGCTGTCACAGCCTCTCTGAAGGTGTTTCTCTGAATATCAAATTTGTAAAATGAAATAATCACATTGAAACACATTAAGCTGAATGTGATTACAAAAGTAAAATAGTAAGAAATAAAGAACCTTAAGGTAGTTACAAATTATTATTTTATAACTTTTGTACAAACAATACAATATTAAATGCACCTGAAGTATGTGTCATGCAGAGGAATTTTAAGGGAGTCATTTTGTGAAGCTAATATCCATGTAGATTTTCATGAACCAGAAACCTTCAAAATATGCAACATAGTAACAGTGAAGATTAATAGACCTCAGAGTTTTATCTATAAATGAGAAGTTTCTATTTATTTTTTACAGAGTTATAACATTTATTCTCAGAAATGGTAACTAAGAATTGCACTGGTACAGGTACAATTTGACCTATAATGAAATAGACATTTTAGATAATATTCTTAGAGAAGAATAAAATATAAAAGGTAGCCTATAAGAGGCATTTATTGATAATCCAGAAAAACACATTCTATTTCAAATTTTTCTGAGAAATTCATACATAATTATTTTGATCATATCCACATTTTCCTTGCCTTCCAGCTCTTCCAGGTCAACCTTACACTCTCTTCTCAAACTACAGCCCTCCTCTTCTGTAATTATTGTTTCACACTTTCATATCAACTGCCTATAAGTCCTCAACTATGGGTGAGTCCTTGTGACCCCGCCCCCTTGTCTGTGGGGAAATTGGACTGGTGTGGCCCTGTGCAGGACTTGTACAAGTAGCCATAGCTGTTGAGAGTTCACTGGTATAACATTCATGTGATGTTGAAAAGATGTGAGTTTTCAAATTTTCACCATCCTATGGTCTTATAATCTTTCAACTCCCTCTTTCTTGCTACCTAAGCTTTGGGTATAAAAGTGTGTGATTCATTATTGATGTTTTATTTAGGGATGACACCTCATTGCCACTTACCTATTCAAAGTCAAATTGTGAACTTAATTCAGGATTTATCATTTTTGGTAAATAATTATCTACTAAGCTAGTTTTGGTAAACTACAAGGACAGGCTCACAAGAAATACCAACTTAAAGTAAGTTTTGAAACATATTATAATGATTTTCTTAAGTTTATCTGCTGATAGTTATTTTAGAAAGTTCTTAATGCATGTGATAGTCATACTTCTTACATGGTCTGTTAGGATCAAAGAAATGGGGGGTTCACAACTATTATTGAATTTTAATGTTTAATGCCTAGGAAGATAAAATTTCAGTTCAGGAATTTCCTTTGTCAGAATGGCCTATGGGCATTTCTGTGGGCATTTTCCCAAGTACTAATTGATGTGGGAATCCCAGACCACTGGAAAGAGCACCATCCCTGGGCAGGCGGGAGAACTGGATAAGAAATACAGCTATTCAATCTAGAAGATGCAAAGCAATAAGCAGTGTTCCTCCATTGTCTCTGCTTCAGTTTTTGCATCCATGATCATCCTGCCTCAATTTCCTGCCTTATTTCTCTCAATGATGGACCACAACCCAGTCAAATAAATCCTCTTCTCCTCTAAGTTGTTCTTGGTCAGTATTTTACTGCAGCAACAGAGAAGTAAGCTAGAACCCATGTTCTCAGAGGTAAAATTTTTAGTTTGCAATTTAATAGTCACTCAACAACCATCCATGGAGACTTCATTCTATTCTAGGTAGTTATCTTTTCTATATGCCACTCTTAATGGAAAAATGTAGAAGTAGAAAAATTGCTTCTATGTTTTTCAAGGAGTAAATGAATCAACAAAGCAGATTTAAAACGTTTTTATGGGATTCTCCAAGCTTCTGCTTGCAACTGGATAGCTTCTTAAAGACTTTTCTCTGTTAGATTATTGGGCCCAATCTGTAATTTCAACTGACAAACACCTTTGTTGTCAGTTGGAAGCTAAGAAAGCATGTGTGTGTGAGAGTGTACATGCGTGTGTTTCCATATATATATCATTTATTTGCTATAAAATAGTGTCAAGGATCACTTAACATCCAGTGATCTTTTATTTTTACTTTATTGAAAGATGTATGAACACAAAACATGCATGAAGCAAATAAATTGACAAAAAAACACTTGGGAAACATATTGGGGTGTTTTTCATTGAAGAAAAGAAAAGAATGAAATAAATGTATAAGCAGTTAGAATGTGGGAAAAAGAGGTAGCTATATATGTTTGTGTATATATGTGTATGTATTTTCATAGCCACATAGGCAGTGGCTGCATGTTTGTTTCCCAGCTGCCCAGACCTGAAATAACCACACAGAAACTGTATTAGTTAAAATATTGCTTGGCCTATTAGCTTATGGTTATTTTTAGATAGCTCTTATATCTTAAATCAACCCATCTCTATTAATCTATGCATTGCTATGTGGTTATGGCCTAAGGATAAAGTTCCATCTGGCATCCAGTGTCTGTCTCTTGTGGCAGCTACATGGTGTCTCCCTGACTTCACCTACTCTTTCCTTTTCTATCTGCTTAGAATTTCTACCTTGCCCTATTCTGTGCTGCATTAGGATCAAAACAGCTTCTTTATTAACCAATGGTATTCACAGCATACAGAGGGGAATCCCACATCACCTACTCTTTCTGTCTAAATAAAAAGGAATATTAACTTTAGCATAATAAATTTACATATAACAAGCAAGAATTATAGTTACAATAATATATCTATTTTATCTTTTATCATAACTAAGGAAAACCATAATTATAACTATCTATTCTTCAACTCCATCAAAGACTCTAGAAGGTTATAAAAGTACCTAAGTAAACAAGAAGTACATTGTAAGCAACTTCCAAAACTCAAGAATTGACAGAGACATCTTGTTACCTGGACAGTCATCCAAACTTATTTTGTAACATTGGGTCATTAATCTTTAGCCTACAGGCCTAGTATCAGGCAGACTTTTCCATGAAACAGAAAATTTCAAAGACAGTTACATCTATATTAGCAGTTTGTCAGTCACTTTCTTCTGTGCCCTACAGAATGTGTGGTAGACTCTCTCATGAAGCAGGAATACTGAAGGACTGTATCACCTTTAGGCAAGTTCAGCAGTCATTTTTATGTGAGTCCTGCATGTCCAGTTCATACAGCATAGCATCAAGCAATCTAGATAGGAGCAGTTTCATGCCCAAATGGCAAACCAACTCCATAAGGAGCCTCTTTGATGCCCATCATCCTCTTGAAGTAGATTGGTACTGCCAAAAGCAGGTGTGTCTCAGTGTCATGAAGAGTCCTAAGTTCTTAAAACATTTAAAATATCATATTCTGTAAGTCTTTGAAAGGTTTGAAGACTCCCTATCCATCTGAAATATATCTCTGTACATCTAGAAAACCTAACTAACATGACTTCAAACTTGACCATTATAGATGATTATCCATTAACCTGTATTTGATAATTATGCATTACATTTTAGATGAGCTATACAAACACAATACCTTAATTAAGAGAAGAAATATACTTACAACAAAATTGACCTTAAATTTGTATCAGTATGAGTGAGGTAACCCAGACCCAGAAAGACAAATATCAAATGTACTCATTCATTAGTGGCTTTTAGACATAAAGCAAAGAAAAATCAGACTACAATTCATAATCCTAGAGAACATAGACAACAATGAGAACCCTAAGAGAGACATACATGGATCTAAACTACATGTGATGTAGAAAAAGACAAGATCTCCTGAGTAAATTGGGAAAAGAGGGGCCATGGGAGAGGGTAGAAGTGGAGGAAAGAGGAAATGAGGGAAGCAGAGAAAAATGTATAGCTCAATGAAAACTAACATCTTAAACACAAAAATAAATAAAGCATATTAGACAAAAAAATTTGTATCAATAGACCAAGATCCTTACCAATGCAAAGTATTCATCTCTATATCATATCTCCCTTCAAATTTGAACAAACATTTATAAATAATCATTTTGGGAATTTAAAAGTAGTTTCCTCCAAACTACTTCCTGCTTTTTGATTGTGAATATTTGTTCATGGAGAACTTTTGGAGGGTCTTGTTCCATCAAACCATATTAGCCTTGAAAGAATCCACAGGTTCCCATCTTCTGTGGAAAGAAAAGCAGAACCTCTTTTCCAAAACAACATATCCTTAGACCCAAATTTTGAAGTGAAGATACCTTTAAAATATATAGGTTTGTTTAGCTTAGTAGCCTGTACAATGAAATGTCTCTCTATATTTAGCTCAATCACAGTCAAAAAATTCAAAGAAAACACAATAATATACATACCTTCTACCCTGTAAAGATTTGTAACTTGTATTGGCTTAATAAAACACTAACTGTCCATAGCCAGGCAGGAAGTATATGTAAGGCAATCAGAATAGGAAAATTCTGGAAAGAGGTAAGGCTCAGTATGCAGTCATGACCTGACACAAAGCAAGATGAGAATGCCTCACTGATAAAAGGTACCAAAGCACATGGCTAACATAGACAAGAATTGTGGGTAATATAAGACGTAAGAAATAGTTAATAAGAGGCCTGAGCTAAGAAGTCAACCAGTTTATAATTAATGTAGGCCTCTGTGTGTTTCTTTGGGACTAAACAGCTGTGCAACCAGGCAGGACAGAAAACTCTGTCAACATATACACACACATAAACACACACACACACACACACACACACAATTCCAGGTTTTGTTTATGTATGAGTAAAAATGTTGAAAGAGTTTCTGAAGAAAAATGCCCAAACTTTATCAGTGGGGAGAAGGTAAGGAAAATGTGATGTTCCATCTTTAGATATGAAATTTTGAAAATGGATACAGACATTTTTGTTTGGTAGTTCAGTGATTTTGAACCTAGGACACTGTTGCTCATGACCCATTCAGGAACATATAAAAATAAAACCAAAGAATAAGCGAAATCCAAAACAGTCACCCTGGCAATGCGGTTCCACCAACCTGTCTCCCCACAAGGATCTTGCTGGTCTGAATGAACTAGTCAATTGGAGTTTGTTTCCTATTCTCTAGTCCATTGATTTCAGTCTGAACATATTGATCCCAGACTTTGTAGATAGTTCACACACAGCTCAGGTTAAATTAACTTGAGGATAATTATTGAAAATGCAGAATCACTCTTCTATTTTCATGCTTGTTATTAAGCATTGTTTCTAGAATACCAATCTTTTAATTACATTGTACCTCCCCATTGGAGGCTTTTGGTAATGAAAAGTGCACTGGGTACTGATGAGAAAAATAAAAATGCAAGAGAAAAATCCTAGGTTTGAACTGAACCCAATATTTCCTGTACTCAGTCAATTTTCCTTGGAATCTTCAGGTTTGAACAACCTGACATTTCCTGCACACAGTCCATTATCCTTGGAATCTTCATCAGATGCTCACCTCCATGATTTCACACTTCACAGGAAGAACTTATCACAGTAGGGCAAATGCTTATTGTGCTTGTTATATGATAAGAATTGTGTTCAGTGTGTTCACTACAATATACATCAAGGCTACTCTAAAACCAGGTGTCTTAACTCTAATGCTGGTCTTTCCTGATGTAAAATATATTTCCTTAAATAGTTTAACATGATGTCATGCTTTTTTATCTTTTATATTTTAACAATTTCTGATAGGAGAAAAGAAAGGAAACCATTTTTTTCTAATTTTCCATTAGAAAATAATGAAGAGGAAAAAGAGTTAGAGGAACTTTATCAAGCAAAGTGCATGAAAGGGATAGAACTAAAACATATCCCTTCTTATGGTGAAGGCCTTTTTGTTAAATAGACAATTTTCTGGTGGTTGCGAAGACTCACTTAATTCTCAACATTGTTAAAAAGTCTAATTTCCCTTCCTCTGAATCTATGCTGTCATGATGTGGGAGGGCCTTCTGTCTATGTGTTGCTTTTATTGGTTAATGAATAAAGAACTTCTTTGAGCCTATGGCAGGGAAGAACAGAACTACGTAGGGAAAGCTTGTCTGTATGCTGAGAGAAAGAGTCAGAGAGACGCCATGGATAGATAGATGTGCTGAAACTTTGGTGGTAGGCCACAACTTCATGGTGATATACAGATTAATGGAGATGGGTTACATTAAGATGTACGAGTTAGCCAATAAGAAGCTAGAGCATGTGGGCCAAGCTGTGATTTAATTAATACGGTTTCTTGCGATTATTTCAGGTCTAAGCTAGCCTAGTGGCTGGGAACCAAACAAGCGACTCCCTCCAACAGACTTGCTTCACAAATACAGTACAGTGAAGGAATGTCCTGAGACTGTATGGAAACACTGCTGCTGCTACCGTTGAGATCACTGTTAAAGAAAGGGGAGTGACTTGCTCTGAGGAAGCTGCTCTGAGCCTATGACATGGAAGAAAGGCAATGGTAGATAGTTGAAGGGACAACAAGAATAAGATAGGAAAATTAGTTAACTATGTGGGACTAGATCTAATTGTTTTGTCATCTCATTTCAGTACCCAACAAGTGAAAGAGGAAATTAATTTTTTTACCTAGGTCAACTGAATAAGGAGGGTTTTAGATTGTTTAATCTCTAAAGGATTCATTGTAGAGAACAAAGTAAGAGCCCAGCCACAGCCAGAACTTAAGCTCTAGATATGTTTCCTTAAGAAGATCCCAAATTCCAACCACTGAGCTATTCAGCGTCTGCCCTTGTCAGGACCAGGGAGAGCGCCTGGCAAATTCATGGCCCTAAAGATTATGAATGCCGCTGTGGCTTGTGATTTCTCAAATTTCATGGCATGATTTGCACCATAATCACAGAGTTTCATTGTGGATTTTAAAACTTTCCTTCTGATCTGCTAGCACACAATTCCACAGAGGCACTACTTGTTGTCACTCAAGGCACGTACCTAAGCAAATTTGAATGTCAATTCTAGACGTGATCATTGATTCTTTGTGTTGTTCTCTTTGCTTCTGTTTTATTGATGTCAACCCTCAATTTGATTAATTCATGGCATCTACTCCTCCTAGGTGAGTTTTCTTCTTTTTGTTCTAGAGCCTTCCAGTGTTCTGTTAATTCACTAGTGGGGGATTTCTCAGATTCTTTATGGAGGCATTTAATGCTATGAACTTTACCACTGATTCTTGGGGAATTTTAAGTTCTCACAAAATGTTTCCAGGATTTAGGTTTGTCTGAATGTGTGGACCTTAAAAGTGTTGTGTGTAAAGTGCTGCAATGTAAGACAGACCATCACATGCATGTCAGCAAGTGCATATTCAGCTACAGCATGGAACACCTACCCAGATATTGCTGAACATTGTAAGTACCAAGACTGCGGCCTGAAGTGTGCTTTCTCTACACATCCCTGACTTCTCTCCTTTTGAATTTTTCACTTTTTCTAGGGATTGCTTAGGCTATGTAGACCTTTTGGTGATCACAATGGGAAAGACATATCTATCCTAAAACATGGGGAATAAACTCTTCTTAAAACATAAAAAGGTATGAACAGAAATTATGGACAAGATTTACCCTACACTTCGAAGCCCCTTTCACAAAGCCACAAATTTATGAGATCTCCTATACAGTCAGGGAAGCTACCAAATTTATGTCTCATCCATTCCATTTCAACTTTTGATGTCTAAGATCCATATTTTCTCAGACTAGATAAGGGACTAAATAGAAGCTTTGTGTTTCACAAGGGAAACAGAAGAGATGAGGTACTTTCCCCCTCTGTTATTTCTTTATGCTGATTCAAGTCCCACTCAAATATAAGCTAGGATGAAACAGCATGTTATACAAAGCATTAAGGTCACTGGATGTAGAGAAATGGGCAATGAAGAGGATTAAAGGACATTCCTTTAGAGACTCTGACCTATGTGGAGTCAAATTCTAGGTTTTTTTTTTGCAGTTTGAATAGCCATTTTTGATGTGATGGTTACGTGATTACTATCTTTCAAAATGTCACTAGTCATTAATGAAAGCTCTGCCTGCACATAGCTGAGGTAAGGCTGATCCTTATGCAGAGCTTTACAACAGTGCAGAGACCATGCTAGGCTGCTGAAGAGTGCTTACCAGTGGGCACAAATGTACCTAAGAACATTTAAACTAAAAATACTTTAAGATTTATTTATTTTATATATATGAGTGTTTTGCCTGTGTGTATGCATGCATCAATATGCACCACATATAGGCAGTGGTAACAGAGGTGAGAGAAGGGTAATGGAATCATTAGAAGCAGTTGTTAGCTGCAATGTAGATGTTAGAAACTGATCACAAGTCTCTACAAGAGCAGCCAGTACTCTTAACCACTGAACAATCTTTCCAGGTCCACTAATACTATTTCAAAATATTATATTTTAGATCATACACTGATTTATCATTATGTTTTTGAGGATTCATTGATGTTGCAAGCATAGAATAGGGGATATTAAGTCTAGTATAGTGATGACTGAAACACTTAAGTTTTTAAAATTATCTTTTTCTTTCACACTTGGGGTTTTTGAGACAGGGTTTCTCTGTGTATCCCTGTTTATCCTGGTATTGACTTTGTAGACCAGGCTGGCCTCAAAGTCAGAGATCCACCTGTCTCTGGCCCCCAAGTGCTATGATTAAAGGCATGCACCACCATACCTGGCTCAACTTAGCTTCTTACCAACATTATTTCAATAAAATCTTCATTGGTCCACCAGACAATATCACAGAGTAAAATAAAAATCTCCTTCCCATTAGCCCAAAAGGAATAAATAGAGTTCAAGAACATGAGAACTAAACAAAATGAACTAATTATTTAAATGTCACCTCTGTTTATCCTAGTGGGTTTCAAAAACACATACCATTACAAATGCAAATCACTCATAAAGTGCAATTAAGACATTTTCTTAACTTAAAATAGATAAACAACAGATCAAAAATAAACATATAATAAAAAATAATGAAATATTGTAGTTGGAAGCCAATGTATTTTGAAGCTTATCCATCATCCATCATCTTTCTATATATTATCTACATATCATCTATCTATCTATATTCTATCTATCTATATAGCTATCTATCTATCTATCATCTTTTGTCTATCTCTCTCTCTCTCTCCCTATCTAACTATCTCTACCTCTATTCCTGTGAATAAGTGATTAAAATATATGAGTATTTAATCATTTGGTGAATGATTTGGAAATGCCCAGGTTATCATCAGCTCATTAATTAATTTCATTAATTAATGGAATTATCTATCTTGAAAGCTGATCTATTACTCTTGTCCTCTGAACAATGACTAAATTCTTTATCATATCCGACAAAACATTATTAAAATCTGAGACAAACCCACATCCTCAGCTTCAATATCTACCATGTGAACTTCTTTACAGATATCTCTACTTTCTAATTTTCTTTTAGTTCTTTTAATGGTCCTAATGTTATCCAAAGATAGTCAATAAATTGCTACTTTATCTTGGTCTTATAATATTATATTGATATTTTTCTCCCTGACCTCCCACCACTCAACCACGCTATTTAGAAAAAAATTAAAGAAAAAGATGCATGCCATATTAAAGAAATACAAGTCATTTTGTCTTGTTGACCATATCCTTTGCTTTACTGAAGCTTTTAAGTTTCAGGAGGTCCCATTTATTAATTGTTTCTCTCAGTGTCTATGTTGCTGGGGTTATATTTAGGAAGTGGTTCCCTGTGCCAGTGCGTTCAAGTGTGCTTCCCACTTTCTCTTCTATAAGGTTCAGTGTGGCTGGCTTTATGTTGAGGTCTTTGATCCATTTGGACTTGAGTTTTGTTCATGGTAATAGATATGGGTATATTTTCATTCTTCTACATGTTTATATCCAGTTATGCCAGCACCATTTGTTAAATATGCTTTCTTTTTTTCCATTTGATATTTTTTGCTTCTTTGTCAAAAATCAGGTGTTCAAAGGTGTGCAGATTAATATTCTATTCAGTTCCATTGATCCTCCTGTCTGTTCTTATGCCAATAGTAGGCTATTTTCAGTACTGTAGCTCTGTAGTAGAATTTGGAGTCAGGGATTGTGATGCCTCCAGAAGTTCTTTTATTGTACAGGATTGTTTTGGTTATTCTGGGTTTTTTGCTTTTCCATATGAAGTTGAGAACTGTTCTTTTGAGGTATGTGAAGAATTTTTCTGGAATTTTGATTGGCATTGCATTGAATCTATAGATTACTTTTGGTAAGATTGCCATTTTGACTTTGTTAATTTTGCCTACCTAAGAGCATGGGAGATCTTTACATTTTCTGGTATCTTCTTCAATTTCTTTCTTCAAAGATTTAAAGTTCTTGTCATACAAGTCTTCCACTTGCTGGGTTAGAGTTGCTCTGAGATATTTTATGATATTTGTGGCTATTGTGAACGGTGTTGATTCTCTGATTTCTTCCCCAGCCCTTTTATCGTCTGTGTACAGGAGGGCTACTGATTTTTTTGAGTTAATTTTGTATCCTGCTACATTACTGAAAGTGTTTAGGAGTCATAAATGTTCCTTGGTAGAATTTTTGGGATTGCTTATGTAAACTATTATATCATCAGCAAACAGTGAGAGTTTGACTTTTTCTTTTCCGATTTGTATCCCCTTGATCTCCATTTTGTATCTTACAGAATGGGAAAAGATCTTCACTAACATCTTTTCATTAACAGAGGTCTGATCTCCAAAATATACAAAGAACTCAAGAAATTTGTCATCAAAAGAACAAATAATCCAATTAAAAAATGGAGTAGAGACCTAAACAGAGAACTCTCAACAGAGGAATCTAAAATGGCTGAAAGACACTTAAAGAAATGTTCAACATCCTTAGTCATCAGAGAAATGCAAATCAGGCAACTCTGAGATTCCATTTTATACCTGTAAGATCAAAAACACTGATGACAACTTATGCTGGAGAGGTTTTCGGGAAAAGGGAACACTTCTGCATTGCTGGTGGGAATGCAAGCTGGTACAGCCTCTTTGGATGTCAGTGTGGAGATTTCTCAGAAAATTAGGAAACAACCTTCCCCAAGACCCAGTAATACCACTTTTGGGCATATATCCAAAGGATGCTCAATTGTGCCACAAGGGCATGTACTCAACTATGTTCATAGCAGCATTATTTGTCATAGCCAGAACCTGGAAACAACCTAAATGCCCCTCAACCAAAGAATAGATCAGGAAAATGTGGTACATTTATATAATGGAGTACTACACAGCAGAAAATAATGATGTCTTGAATTTTGCTGGAAAATGGATGGAGCTAGAAAACATTGTTTTCAGTGAGGTAACTGAGACACAGAAAGACCATTATCATGTGTTCTCACTCATAGGTGTTTTTTAAACATAAAGCAAAGAAAACCACCCTACAAACCACAATCCCAGAGAATCTAGACACCAATGAGAACATTAAGAGAGACTTAAATAGATCTAATCTACATGGGAAGTAGTAAAAGACAAGATCTCCTGAGTAAATTGGGAGTATGGGGACCTTGGTGGAGGGTTGAAGGGGGAGAGGAGAGGCAGGGAGGGGAGCAGAGAAAAATTTAAGAGCTCAATACATATCAATAAAAAAGAAATACAAGTCATGATCAGAATTAATTATAAGTGACATCAGTATGATTATATATGCACTCATCCATTAGAGGAGACCAGTGAATACAGACATATAAACTTCTAACCATCTCTCCAAAATTAATACACCTAGGGATATCTTTTTCTTACAATTTTTCCAGGATAATTAAAATATAATGTAAATAAATATGTTCCACATAGCAAGACAATTCACTAGTATAACTCATGTACTGTATACACCATATATTATATATAATTATACACCATATTTAATCTTACACACATACATACACACACACACACACACACACACACACACACATATATATTAGTCTCTTATGCTTTTCAGCCCAAAACTTTTCCAAACTTTGTCAACTAATTTCATGTTATTCTTCTATTTCTTTCAAGGCCCATTTTTTTTTTAGTAAAATTCACTACATAATTAGAGTGATCAAGACTATGCAACTAGTTAAACAATAAACATATGGAAGTCAACATAAGAAATAATCCAGAAACAAACCCACAGAGGCATAGCATAGTTATATGTTTCCTCCTGCCTTGTTTGTGGTGCTAGAGGCTGAAGCCAGGATCTCATGCATAGTAGGGAGTCTGAGCTACAGCCTCAGGCCCTGTTTTATTGAATTGTATGTACAATTGAAAAGCAGAAAAATAGCCCTTTCAAAAATTGTGTTAACTATAACCCTATCATAGAAAGATTAGAGGAGGAGAGAAAAGGAGGGATGAGGAGGAAGATGGTAGAATGAGGATGTGGGGTAGGAGAGGAAGAGAGAAACTCAAATTATATTCATCCTCTAGTCAAAAATTGCATCAAAACATCAAAATAGATCATTTACTTGAATCAAAACATACAGCTACTTTTTTATATTTATATATAATTTTAAATTATTAAAATCATATAATAGAAAATCATTAGGAATTTTTTTGAAGTTCCCACTGAAAACACATTCCATATAAGGAAAACAATAAGTTTGACATGATATGAAAGTCTTTAGTATTGTTTGTGAAAGATCATATTTAAAAATGAAAACAAAAGCTACAGATTAAAACATTTCAACCCTCATAACCAAACCAATTAGCATGTAGAACGTGTAATAAACTGTAAGTAGTTAATAACAAAAAAAATCATTGAAAAGAAACCATTGGGGGAAAAGTGAATGAGGAGACACTTGATGGAATAAATATTTCAGATGGTGGATGAACACACAGAAAGATGTTCACCATCCCCAGTCATTAGGAAGGTGCAGATTAAAACCATGATGAGAACATGGAACATATATTAATATGAATACCATAAAAAGTAATAACACAAAATTCCAGTAAAGATGCAGAGAAATTGGATCACTCATTGCTATAGTAATATAAAATGGTTCAGCTGTTCTAGAAATGTGTGGCATCATCTCTAAAACTAAATGAATATCAACCATATGATGTAGCACTTGTATTTCTAAGCATTTATTCCACAGAAATAAAAAGAACCACACAGAAACCTTCATGTAAATATTATAAATTCTGAATCACAATGGTCAATTAGCACAAACAAAGCAAATTCATTTCATTAAGTATTTACTAAATAAACTGGCACATCATTTTGGGCAACAAGAGAAACATATTTTTAATTCATCCAATCACCTGTGAATCCAGTTGACTATGAAAAAGACACAATACTCAAAGCTTACATAGGTGATTATTTAATTTACATAGAACTCTTGGGCCAATAAACTGGATCAGTGAATAACCGACAAGCCTGATGACCTGAGTACAGTCCCCTAGACCCACTAAGTAGGAGGAGCAAACCAGCTCCCTCAAGTTGTCCTGTGACCTCCCTATTTGTACTATGGCTCTTATGTACTCCCTCATAGTAATTCATTTGTCTCACACAAAATAAATAAATGCAATAAAATTTGAAGAAAAAATTATGGACAAGGAGATATGATTAGGATTGCAGAAAGATAATGAGAATTGTCTGAATACTGTAGGAAAGATCATGGAAACGCATTCACATGGACGTTCTCACTGACTTTGTCAAGACTGATACACTGGCTGTTATATGATCATGGAGAACCATGCTCATGGACATACTCACCGGCTTTCTCAAGGCTGATATGCTGGTTGTTATATGATCATGGAGACCCATGCACATGGACATACTCACCGGCTTTCTCAAGGCTGATATGCTGGCTGTTATATGATCATGGAGACCCATGTGCATGGACATATCGGCTTTGTCAAGGCTGATAGCCTGGTTGTTACATGATCATGGAGGCTACTGTGGGGAGAAATTGAGCATTATTTTTGTTATTTCTTGGTATTATTTCTTATAATTGAATAAAATCTACGACTGAAATATTTAAAGGCACCAAAATTTCAGAAATTATTAAAATTTTATAATATTTTTACTGAATATAGTGTGGGATATGTTTTGAAGTGGGTAAGCCTAGAATAAGACATGGTCTGAAAGAATAGGAATGGGTTAAGAATGAAAGAAACTGCCAGGTTTTGTGGTACATCCTTATGATTTCTTCACTGCAGAGGCATGAGGTTCCCAAGTTCAAATCCAGCCTGGGCTACATAGTGAGAACGTATTTTCAAACTAGTAAAATAACAAACAATAGAACACCAAAAATAGCGAGAGTGTGGCACATTTATCATAATCTATAGCTGCTGCACCTATTTCCTCATAGTTGTTTTCTTTAAAGGTTGTTCTATATTAGAACTTTGCAATGGGTAGAAAAACATGTAACAATTAGCTACAATGTCCTGATTTTATTTGGCATGAATTAAAGAATTCTTTTATTTCTGTTATAAAAAGTCAAGTTCAGATATGAGCCATCAGCCTCATCTTGTGTTTTATTAGTATTAATGTTGTATGTTATATATTTATGTATTTTGCCTTAATGAGATAAACACAGCATTAATTTATCACATTAGAGAACCATACATACACATATGCATAAAATATTTAATACTAATACCTAATACACCAGGAAAAAAAGCATACTTTGTCTACTTACTCACCCCTTCAATCTTACAGGTACATTCTGCTTTGCAGGGGAAAAGCAATTCTATTTTGCACTGTCAAATTTTGGCTAAGAGTCCTCAAACTCATGCAACCAAATACCCAGGGCCTACATATCCCAGTTCATTGCATTGGTATTCAACAAGAAAAAGTGGGTGTCTGGGGAGCAGAGAAAAATGTATAGCTCAATAAAATCAATAAAATAAAATAAAAAAATAAAGAGTGAGTGTCTGGAAATTGAAGCTCTCTCTGAAAGGGATAATTTCTCATTAATTTTAAATGAGAGCTTACTGATTCTCACATAAAATACACTGCTGAGTTCTTTCAACCTAAATAAAAATAAGGTTATGACTTTAAAATTTAGGGGGCCGGGAGAGATGATTTGGATAACTCTGTAATCTTGGATCAAGTCATATATATCCTGACCTATAATTTAAAAGTAAAAAATCACATTACAGAGAGAGCTAAATCTCTCTGCTTGTGCTTGCTATTATATTTTCTCCATCTGCTGGTCAAGTGCTACATCAATGATGAAATTAAAAAGAAGCAAAAATGTTTTCCCTTGCATTGTATAATTAGGCTCTAAAACTGAAAATGTCTATTGAGATGAAATGGCATAAATTATTTTGTGTGTTTCTTTTACCTTTAGTACACTCAAGAACTTCCTATACACCCTCTAACATAAAAATTCATAACATTCAGGCCCCAGGAAAGTCTGGTATTAGTAATGTCTCCCTTGGTGTGATTTTAAGCCAATATGCCTCCTACAAGAGTTGATTCAATTTCACAAACATTTATTGAGGCTACATGTGTTGGGGGGGCTCCCCCAGTTGCTGGGCACATAAAAATGAATCAAGAAGTGTCTGTATCTGTCCCCCAGGACCCTCTGGCTAGCAGGGAAGGGAAATCCATAAACAGTTAAACATTGGACAGAAATGCTGTGAAAGAAAATTGTATAAAATGTCAGAAAATTGAGGACCAAGAAAAAAATTAGTGTCCTGGAGTTCCAAAGGGCTACAGGAAAATAAAGGAAGCAGTTATGATGTGAAGCCTAAAGGACTGGGCTGTTTGCCGCTCATTGGGAGAGTCTACCTCATAATAAAATGTGGTACATAAAAGTTAGAAAAAGGCAAGTTTCTTTTGGGGGTGATGGTGGCCAGCTGTCAAATAGTCATTGATCAAATGGGTGGCACAAAAACAAGAAAGATTAGTTTGGGACCAGAAGAAATTCAAAAGCTTCTTCTATCTGGAATTGGGTAATTTTAAAAAGAGTAGTAATGGCTTACTAAATACTGAAAATTAGTTCTCACCCTCCCATGCAAATACCGCAAATAACATTCCAATGCCTGAGTATCTAGCACCACCAATTGTGATGTCTTAATACAGGCAGAAAAATGACATTAGGTACTTCAGGGAAGTAATATTTTATTTATCTGGAATCCAATATGTTGGTGTGGTCTGAGAGGACACATTTGACAGGTTAATTAATTTCCTTTCCTTAAGATAAACACGTTTATGCTTCAAGGTAGACAGCACTGAAGCCTATCAACCCTCATGACATTTGGACAGAGATTCCTTTTCTTCCCTGAATGGTGCTGCTTACAGGAATTCATGTTTGGGATGATAGATTGTGCTCTGGTAGCAAGAGCACCAGTTCCCATTGTAAATGCCCTCACGAGTTTGTAGAGATTTTTCTGTAAACACGTTTATAATTTTAGGTCTTCTAAAGCCTGGTGCTCAGTGAAAGCATTCATAGCCAGATATTGAAGATAGGACCACCAGTATGGTCGAAAGGAGTCTTGTGAAATACGTGTTTATATTCCGCATGACTGTCAGCCTCATTTTCCCAACCCGCAATGGTTTTTGAAAACTGAGATTTGGATTGCTACTTAACTTGACTTTTCTGACACAGTCCTCTCTCTACTCCAGTGTTTAGCTGGATATACAATGCAAACTGGAAGAGCTTTTCAATGTGCAGAGTGTCATTGGGGCCATCAGTTTCTATTAACAGTGTATAATTGTATTTATATTTATAAACTCTTTCTAATGTCTAGAGGAATGGTGTAATGAGTGGGATGCCTTTTAAGTAAGTTTGTTCTTTCAGAATGAGCCATTTATAAAAGGGTGAGTCATCTCTGAGACTGGTTGTGCCAGAGAAGACATAAAATAGTGCATTTTTAAAGTCAAGTGATGGAAGGCCATAAAAAATGAGCAAAGGGCTGGAGGGATGCCTGACTCAGCAGTTAGGAGCTTTCTAGTTTTTCAGAGGACCCTAGATGTTTCCCAGAACTCAAATGAATTAGCTTAGAACCTTCTGTAACTTTAGGTCCAGGAGAAGATCTAACAACTTTGACTTCCCTGTCACCTTACTTATACAAACACACACACACACACACACACACACACACACACACACACACACACACACACAAAATTAAAAATGAAATAAATCTTTTAAAACTAAATGAAAAGAGAAAATAACATCCCAAATGGATATTTTGATCTGGATATCAGAAGGGGAAACCTACTAGGATTAAGCAGGAAATGTCTTTAGGTGAGAGAGCACACTAGTGATTATGTTTATCACATGATTACAGAGAACATTGCTATGCTTGCAGCAGTTAATTTGAGCTTGTGACTGCTAATGCTGAAATTGTTTTTAAAATACAAAGCTGAGTTCTAAGCATGATTATTATCTGGATTTTCTTTTCCAGCTTACACATTAAGCAACTGTTTGTTTTTTGTGGGTTTGCAAGAATGATATTTAAATTTATGCAATAAACTTTTGCCACGTTGACTCCAGTTTGTAGCTCTCAGTAAAAAAAAAAAAACAAAAACAAAAAAACAGTTATTTTAGTAGTGTTTCTATGTTAATAAATAGTTTCACTTTTAGAATAAAATATCTGAACTCCAAATTTGTATTGCCTCTAAATCTTATATGAGTCTGCAGTGTGTCTGGTCCTTTGCTTTCTGTTCTTTGGCTAACCAAAAGAGTTTATATTTGTTGTCTCAAGGAAGCAGTAAGTAACTCACGGTGCAAAAATTATGCTGCAGTAGACTTGTGAAAAGAAGGTTAAGAATTTCTCCTTAAATAAACAGTGAGAGAATGAATGTTTATTAGAAAATTGAGATGGAAAATTTTGATAAAGTAGGCTGGTTGAATGGTTGGTTGGTTGAAATCCTAACAGAGATGCCAGATATCTCAAATAATTACAAAGTAGAAGAAGCAGATAAATGACATGACACATATTATTTTATCAGGAGTACAGTGACAGGCTGATCAATAAATATTAAGGCACCAATGTTTTATTTGCAAAGTTAGTTGAGGTAAAAGGAATTCCCCCAGGAAAACTTGCCCTTGTGTCTACAACAAAGCAGGCAGTGACATCCACAACTTTAATAACAGATAGCTGCCTCTCTGAGTCACCAGGGCTTTATGCATGGCTGAGATGGAAAATGAGGCTTGAGTTGTGAAGGTGAGAATGCTTCCAACAAAACCTCTGTAGCATCCTCCTTTGCCTTATCTCTATAGCATCATCAGCTGCCCAATTGCCCAGTTTGCCCAGAAATGCTGTGATGAAACTCATATCAGGGCCAACTAGTGTTTCTGGTAATTGTTAAATAGTCCACAAGTCCACTCCATCACTGCACTTTCTTCACTTATCTTATTTATTTATATTTATCAATATTTATGTTGATTGAAAACCAACCATGGCATTAGGTAGTAGACAGGCAACAATGTCCAGTCTCGGCCCCTGCACTTAATAGTACAAACGTATACATCTCTCTTACTTTAAAAAATATAAAAATTGTAAGTGAAGACAATAAGAGCGGAAAATTTCATAATATTAGTGAGATAGGAGCTGACTTTCTGAGAGCTAAATAAGACAACACCCTAATTGGCCTCAGTTTTTCTCACTCATACAGTCTTCAGAGCATGACTGTGGTGCGAACCCATGAAGAACACAGCCTGGAATTCTTCAATGGGTCCTCACCGTCTCAGAGAAAACTGTTCAGTAAGACTGCATGAAGCTCCTCTGGGTCTTAAGCTTAGCTCCACCACAAGGACTGGTCAATTTCAGTCTACTTTAAAGATCCAAATTCTTCAGACCTTTTCACATGCTGTGTCTTCCAATGTGCCCTTTCTCATCTCTTTCTGTGGACTCCTTTTGACTCCTGTCTGTCCTCTGATCCTGGACTCCCCAACTCCTGTTACCCTTAGTTCAATAAACTGTATTTGATGGATCTCACACGTCCATTAGGCATTTATATTGCAAACTAAAAACAACGCCCCAGAAGGTGGTTGAGCTGGGAGGCTCATGGAGTTGTGTGCTTCTTATTCATTTATCTTCTTTTCTTCTGTTTTAATGTGATTGTTCATATATATCTGTGAAGAAAGCATCGTCTCAACAAAGCCTAGTGTCTATCAGACACACCCTCCTGACACCTCCTTTGCTCTTGGCAGGTTTGCTATTTCCCCTTGCTCTGACACAATTCTTTAGTGAAGTTGGTTTGAATTGAATGATTCATGTTTAGGAGAAAAAGAAAAACTCCCTTAAAGTTGTCTTAAGGCTGTAAATAATTGAATAAATGAAGGAAAAGATGTGAAGAAAAATCATTTCTAGAATTCAGGACAATACCTAGAACACAGCAGACCAGACCCTTGGTACGTGTATTCAACAGAAACACACAGATTGATGAAAATTCAGAATACATTTCAAAATCCTATATTACTTTTACTTCTGTTTAAAAATAGATCTTTGAAAGGAATATTTTGGAGGAAGCTGTATATTTGTTATACCTAATATTATTTGTTAATAGTGCTTTTTCAGATTAGCTATAATTTTCATGTTTAGCATCTTATGCCATGTATTAACTGCTGACAAGTATATTCAATTTAGTGAGCTCAAATAGAAATAAAACAATAAATCTAGAATGCATTCGATATATTAGGACATTAATGCAGTCTTATTCTGAGCTCAGAAATCATTAGCATAAGCAATGTAAGAATAACAAAATTCTTTCCCTAACAGGAAAAAACAGTAAACAAGAAACTGTACAGACAAAAGACAGTTGAGGCTAATGCCTGTATTGACAGTGTAGTAGGAAGGAGCCTTGCTTGAAATTTTTCACCAACCTTTTATTGCTATTTTATTAAAAATAGTGTTTTTACTCAAATAATATATCCTCATGATGGTTTCCCTTTCTTCTAATGCTCCCAGTTCCTGCCCATTTATGTCTCTCATTAGAAAACAACAACAGAAAGACTTGTAAGTGATATGAAAACTAAACAAAATCAAATGTAATATAATACTACAAAACAAAACAAATACATCAGAATAGAACTAAAGAAACAAATAGAAGGAAAAAATCCAAGAAAAGGTATTTGAAACAGGCACAGAGCAGAGACTCATTATTTTCCACACTCAGGAATTCCATAGAAATGCTAAGCTGGAAGTCATGATATATAAGCAAAGGACCTGTAGGATAAAAGAGAGAAAAATAAATATAAGTACAATAAAATTTAAAAAATAAGAAATGCCTTCACAATATGGGCCATCTACTGCTGGGCATTCAGTCTCCCCATAAGAGTTGTTTGTTTCCCCAGTGAGATTCCTTTGGAAAAATATATTTTTCAATTGCAAGTGATTATCAATTGGAGATAGCTGTTGGGTTAAGGATAGGGGCATGTTTTCATGTCTGCTTTTAGCTGTAGGAGCCCATCTGGTGTAGACTTGTGCAGGCCAGGAGCATATGGCCTCAGTCTCTGTGAGTTAAGATTTGCTTTGACTCCCTTGATTTACAGGGCCTTGTATTCTTGGAGTCCAGAATTCCCTTTGTTTCTTTCTTTTTTTTTTCTGTTTAAATAAAAAGGAAGATTTTAACTTTAACACAGAAAAATTACATATAACAAAACAGGTATCAAGCAAGAATTATAGCTACAATATTTATATCTACTTTATCTTTTATTATAACTAAGGAAAACTATAACTATAATTATCTATAATTATAGTTCAACTCTAGCAAAGAGTTCAGAAGTATACAATTATTACCTAAGTAAACAGGAAGTACATTGTAAGCAACTTCTAAAACTCTAGAATTGACAGAGACATCTCACTATCTGGACAGTCATCCAAAGTTCTTCTCTACTTTTGGAGCATCCATCTTCAGTCCACAGGTCCAGAGTATCCCTTTGTTTCTTATGCTCTATCTATTTCCCTTCTCTGGGGTTCTTTGAGCCCTGAGGGCAGGAACATCTTTGCGAAGTCTCATTTAAGGCTGAGTGTTCTAAGGTCTCTCACTCTCACATAATGTCTGGCTGTAGGTCTCTATTTGTTCCCATCTTCAGTAGGAAGTTTCTGCAGTGATCTCTGAGCAAGGGATTGAACCATGAATATATCAGAATATTATTAGAAGTTATTTCATTGCTTTATTTATTTACTAACCTACTTGCTTCTATTTATTTACTTACTTATTTATATTGAGAGAATTATATTAAATTTTACATTAGGTCCCTGGGGTATCTAACCTCAGGTTCTTGGTTACTCAAGGAGTATTGGGTAAGGGTTCCATCTCATGGAATAGACCTTAAGTCAAATCATATATTTGTTGATTACCCCCACAAGCAGTATGCCACCAGTGCCCATATGTTGCAGACAGTACACTATTTTAGATCAGAGGGTTTGAGATGGCATAGTGTTTATGATTCCCTTCTGATATCTTACAGAGTAACTTCCTGCATCAAATACACTAGTAAATGGGTTATGGAGGCTCTATGTAGACACCAGCTTGACTTATCCATGTTCCATGAGTTTTGCAGCTGTTGTCTTCAGCAATGGGGTATTGCCATCAGGTTGTGAAGAACAACCTATGGTCTTGACAATAGTCTGGATTCTTCAGGAATTCCCATGGTACATTTTGGACCAATAACTCAATTAGATATAACCAGTTTCCAATATTGGAAACTTCATTTTGTGACAAGAGATATCCAGTTGACGATCTGTCTCCCTCATTATTAAGTAATTTCTCATAGATTTCCTTCATATATCTATATATTTATCAAGCTTCTACTATGTTAGGTTTTCATACGAGTGCTCAAATGTCCCTCAAGTTTAGCTGTCTATCCCTATATTACTCCTTCATCTCCCCCTTCCCTGGCCTCCCCACTTGATTGCCAAGTTCCAGTCCCCCAATCCATCCATAGCTCTCTATTCTATATCACTTTACTAGTGAGATTTATCTGCCACCACCAGTCCCTTACTTTATATCTAACTGTCAATTGTAACTTAACAGTGAATATCAACATATAAATGAGGACATACAATATTTTTCTTTCTGGGTCTGGAATACCTCACCCATGATACTTTTTTTTTATACATTTAGCCATTTACCTGTAAATTTTATGATTTCATTTTTAAGAACTGAATATTATTTCATTGTGTAAATGTACCACATTTTCTTTATCTATTATTCTGTTGAGGAATATCTTGGTTGTTTCCTTTTTCTGGCTATTATTAATAGAGTAGCAATGAATATGATTGAGCAAATAACCTTGTGGTAGTGTGAAACATCCTTTGGGTATATGCTCAAAGGTGGTATAGCTGGGTCTTGAAATAGATTCCCAACTTTCTGAAGAACTGCCATATTGATTTTCATAGTGTCTGTACAAGTTTACACTTCCACCAAGTGTTCCCTTTATTTCACATTCCTGCAAGCCTTAGCCATTCTGATGGGTGTATGATGAAATCTCAAAGTAACTTTGATTTACATTTACTTGATGTCTAAGCACGTTGAACATTTCTTTAAGTGTTTCTCAGCAATTAGAATTTCCTCTTTTGAGACCTCTCTGTTTAGAAATGTAAACAGAGACTATAATTTCATTCCCAGCCACCCAGACCAGAATAATCACACAGAAACTATATTAATTACAACACTGTTTGGCCAATAGTTTAGGCATATTCCTAGCTAGCTCTTACATCTTAAATTAACCCATTTCTCTTAATCTGTGTGTCACCACAAGGCTGTGATCTACCAGTAAGTTTCCAGGGTCTGTATCCTTTGGTAGCTACATGGTATCTCCTTGACACTTCCTATTCTCTCTATATATATCTCTGTTAAGATTTCCTGCCTGGCTTTACTCTGCAAGCCATTGGCTGAAAATCTTTATTCATTAGCCAATAAAAGCAACATATACATAATGACATTCCACATCATCTCCCCTTTTCTGTCTAAATGAAAAGGAAGGTTTTAAGTTTAACATAGTAAAATTACATATACAAAACAGTTATCAAGCAAAAATTATAGTTACAATATTGAGCCCATTTACATTTGGCAAATTAAAGAAAATAATATCCTATCATTGTGAATCTAAAGTTTTATATCTAATTTAACTTTTATGATAACTAAGGAAAGCTATAATTATAACCATCAGTCTTCAATTCAAAGACCCCAGAAGGATATAAAATTACCTAAGTAAACTGGAAGCTGTAAGCAACTTCCAAAACTCTAGAATTGACAGAGACATCTCACTGCTTGGACAATCACCCAAAGTTCTTCTGTAATGGTGGGGCATCCATCTTCAGCCTACAGACCCATAGTATCCAGCAGATTCTTCCATGAAGAAGGAAATTTGAAAGACTGGTTGGCCTCTATTGGCAATTTGCCAGTCTCTTTCTTCTGTGTCCTGCAGAATATCTGGAAGACTCTTTCATAAAGCAGGAACCCTGAAGGACTGTCTCACCTTCTTTAGGCAAGCTCAGCAGTCATTTTTTGTGGGTCCTGAATGTCCAGTTCATATAGCATACTATCAATCAGTCCAGACAAGATCAGTTTCTTACCCAAATGGCTAGTTTTGTCACATTGAAAGCAAATTTCATAACAAGTAGACAAGTCTCACTATCAAGAAAAGTTTAAGTTCTTAAAACATTTTCAATGCCATATTCTATAGGTCTTTGTGGTGTTGAAGATTATCTTTCTACCTGAAATATATCTCTGTATATCCAGAAAAGCTAAAAAAAATGTAATTAAAAGTTTGGTTATTATAGATGACTATTAATCTGCATTTTTAACAATACATTATATTTTTAAATATGCTGTATAAACATAATACCTTAAACAAGATATAATAAAATTGACCTTAAATTTGTATCAATAAACCAAAATCTATACCAATGCAAAATATTCATTTCTGTATCATATCCCCCTTCAAATGAAAACAAACATTTATAAATAGTCATTTTAGGAATTTGGGAATGGTTTTCTCCAAATTGCTTTCTACTGTTTTTTGGGTGACGTAGTTTTAGGGATCATGGAGACCTTTCAGGGGATCTTGATTCATCAAAGCACATTAGTCTGAAAGGAATCCAAGATTCTCATGTTCTGTGGAAACAAAAGCAGAACCTCTTTTTCAAAGTAGCATATCCCTAGAATCAAATTTTGAAGTCTAGTGCCTTTAAAATATATATGCTGTTTTAGATTAGAAACCCCCAGAAAAAAGTCTCTCCTCAGTCAAAAGATTCAAAGAAAACACAATAATATGCATAATCCAGACTCTCTGTGTATATTCCATCTTTATGTGCCTTATTTTTTAAACTCTATTACTTTCTAATATTTAATTTATTAATCTCTTTATTAGTTTAAGTTATGACTGTCTGTATTCTTATCTATACTCATTTTCCTCTCTCTCCCAAGCCTAAGTATACTTTTTAAAAACACTGTGACCCGTTTAGAGATTTATTTTGTCTAATTCTGTCTTTATTGCATATCTATAATCAATTTTTGATCAGGAGTGCCTTTTTCTTTTCTAAATGCTAAGCGGGCATGGCTAAGATCAGCTCCACAGCTCTGCCTGTTGACTCCTCCCCATCCAACATGGCAGAAGTATATTCATAGCCTCTGAAAGTCATGCTCACTGCCCTAGCTTTAGGAATGCGGCTTCTAGTAGCATGCTACTCATAAACCACATTTAAGTAGAGGCCCTCCCAAAAGAGTCAGAGCTATTTGTGGTACCAGCATGAACCAGGAAACCCTCTCTCAAAAAATCACAGTTTTTGCTGCTAATGCTGAGTCAGGAAGCCTTCTCTTAAAGGAGCTGTGACTCTGCTCACCTCCAGGAAACAGAGCCTATTTGAAAAAAAAAAAACTGCAGGTACCAAGAAGCTGTGTTTGGCTCCCATTCTTGTAGGTCTAGAAGCCCTCTTATTTTTTTTCTTAAGATTTTTTTAGGTCTTATGTGGATCCATGTCCCAGACAGTGGTTACCATTTTATAAACAGTGACTGTACTTTTGTTCCTGGCTGCCCAAACCTGAATAATCACACAGAAACTATACTATTGCATCATTGTTTGGACAATAGATTATGCATATTCCTAGTTACCACTTATGTCTTAAATCAACCCATTTCTATTAATCTGTATATTACCACAAGGCTGTGCCCTACAGGTAAGGTGTCATTGTCTGTCTCCTTTGGCAGCTACAAGGCGTCTCTTTGACTCTGCTTATATCTCTATTTATCTCTGTTCAGATTTCCTGCCTGGCTTTACTCTGCTAAGCCATTGGCCAAAAAAAGCTTTATTCCTTAGGCAATAAAAGTAACATATGTACAGAAATACATCATATATCATACAAATGTACCCCATTTTTAAATTGGTTAATTCTTTTCATGACAACTAGGTATTTGAGATCATTACATATTTTGAGTATTAGCCCTCTATCATATATGGAGTTGGAAAAATCTTTCTCATTCAGTAGGCTGTCATTTTGTCCTATTGACGGTATCCTTTGTCTTACAGAAACTTTTTAGTTTCATGTGGTCCCATTTACTAATTGTTGATCTTGGTGCCTGTACTAAGAGTGCTCCTTACAGAAAGTCTTTTCCTGTATGAATGAGTTCAAGTCTATTCTCAACTTTCTCTTCTGTCAGGTCCAGTGTATATGGTTTTATGCTGAGGTCTTGGATCCCTCTGGTATTGAGTTTGTGCAGGGTGGAAAGTGTCAACCTGCTTGTATTCTTCTACTTGCAGAAACCCAATTTGAGGAGCACCACTGTGACCAACACAATTTGTTGAAGGTGTTGTCTTTTCCAAGTTTGTATTTCTGGCTTCTTTGTCAAAATCAAATTTTCATAGGTGTGTGGGTTTACATCTGCATTTTCAATTTGATACCATTGTTCTTTAATTGTTCAGGATTGTTTTTAACTATCTTTCATTTTTGTATTTCCATGTGAAGCCAAAATTTTTCCTCCCAAGTTCTGTGAAGAATTATGTTGGGATTTTGATAGGGGTTGTAATGCCTCTGTAAATTGCTTCTGTTTGACTGGCCATTCTTACTATGTTAATCCTACAAATCAATGATCATGAGAGAGCTTTCCATATTCTCATATCTCCTTCAATTTCTTTCTTTGATGTCCTAAAGGTTTTATCATACAAGTTTTCACTTGCTTAGGTTAGAGCTTTCCCAAGGTTTTATTATTATTATTATTTGAAGCTATTGTGAAAGGTGTTTCTATGACTTCTCAGTGCATTTGTCATCTGTATGTAGGAAGGATACTGATTTTGGTTAGTTAATTCTATACCTAGCTACTTTGATGAAAGTGTTTATTATCGGTAGGATGTTCTCAGTGGAATTTTTGAGATCACTTATATATACTATAATATTATCACCAAATAAAAATATTTTAACCTCTTCCTTTCTAATTTGTATGGCATAGATGTGCTTCAGTTGTTTCATTCCTCTAGCAAAGACTTCAAGTATTACTATATTGAATAGGTTTGGAAAGAGTAGACAACATTGTCTTATTCCTGATTTTAGAGAAATTGTTTTGAGCTTCTCTTCATTTAAGTTGAAGTTGTCCATGGTTTTATTGTAAAATTAATTTGTTATGTTGAGACGTGTCTCTAGTATCCCTAATGTCTGCAGAACCTTTATCATGAATGGGTGTTCGGTTTTGTAGAAAAAACTTTTCAGCATCTAATGAAATGATTTTGTGGTTTTTATCTTTCAGTTTATTTGGTGGATTAAATTTATTGATTTACATATGTTGAACCACCCCATCATCTCTGGAATAAAGCCTGCTTGATCATGGTGTATGATTTTTTTGGTGTGTTTTGGATTTGATTTGCAAGTATTATATTGATAATTTTTGTATCTATGTTCATAAGGGAAATTGGTCTGTGATTCTCTTTCTCTGCTGTGTCTATGTTTTGGGCATCAGGAAAACTGTAGCAAGGTAAAACAAATTGGACAATGTTCCCTATGTTTTTCTTTTGTCAAATAATTTGAAGACTATTGATGTTAACTCTTTGGAAATATTGTAGAATTCTGTGCTAAAACCATCTGACCATGAGTTTATTTTAGTTGGCAGATTTTTAGTTACTATGTCTATGTTACTGGGGTTTGAAGGTATGTTATATTGCCTTTTCATTTTGATTTAATGTTGATAAGTGGTGGATATCAAGAAAATTATCCATTTGCATTAGGTTTTCCAATTTGGTGGATTGTATGTCTTTAAAATATCCTTATGATTCTCTAAATTTCCTCGTTGTCTGTTGTTATGTCCCCATATCCCACTTTTAAATCTATCTTTTTTTGTTTCTTTTTTTCTGTTTTGTTTTTCAAGATGGAGTTTCTCTGTAGCTTTGGAGCCTGTCCTGGAACTAGCTCTTGTAGACCAGGCTGGTCCTGAACTCACAGAGATCCACCTGCCTTTGCCTCCCAAATGCTGAGATTAAAGGCATGTGCCACCACTGCCTGGCTCCTTTTTATTTCTGGATCTGTTAATTTGGATCCTTCTTCAACACCTTTAGTTAATTTGATGAAAGGTTTGTCAATGTTATTGATTTTCTCAAAGAACAAAGTCTATATTTTTTTGTATTTTTGTTTCTTTTTTCTTTATTTCAGCCCCAGATTTGATTATTTCTTAATGCATGAAACAATCACACACCAGTTTGGAATTATTATTGATAAAAGGGTTATTTATTTGAGGGGAAAAACTTACAGAACCCCGTCCTAGACAACAGCCCTCTACAAGACAAGGAATGGAGTCTAGTCTCTGGAAACAGAGTCTGAAGCAAGAGAGAGAGAGCACACGGCTACCTAATGCTGCTTTTTCAAGCCAAATAGACCACTTATGTTATGAACTTGCCTTTGCATCTTAGAGTCATCTTCATTGTATTCCATAAGTTTGGATATATTGCATATATATTTTCATTCAATTCTGTAAGACATTGATTTCTTAACTTATGTCTTGACTCAGTTTTCATTCAGAAGAGAAGTTCTTCAGTTTCTATGAGTTTGTAAACTTCTTATTGTTTTTGTTGTTGATGATATTTAACATTAATCCATGGTGATCAGATAAGATGCATTCTGTTTACTTCAGTTTTCTTGTGTCTGTTGAAATTTGCTTTGTGTCCAAGTATGTGGTCAGTCTTGGAGAAAGGTCCATAATGTGCTGAGAAGAAAGCATATTCTTTTGTCTTTGGATGAATTTTCCTATAAATATCTGTTAGGTCCATTTGGTTTATAATGTCTATTAACTCTTGAATTTCTCTGTTTTGTTTTGTTTGGATGACCTGTCTATTGGCAAGAATGAGATAACGCGGTCTCCTAATAACAGTGTACGAGGGTCAATGGTGATGTAAGCTGTTGTAGTGTTTCTTTTATGATCTTGAGTGCTCTTTTGTTTGGTGCATAGATGTTATGAATTGCAATGTCTTCTTGGTGGATCTTTCCTTTGATGAGTATATAGTGGCATTCCTTATCTCTTTTGGTTAGTTTTGGCTTGAAGTTTATTTGTCAGTTATTAAAATGGCTACACCAGCTTGAGTCTTAGGTCCATTTGCCTGGAAAATCTTTTTCCATCTTTTGACCCAAAGGTGGTATCTATCCTTGGTGTTAAGGTATGTTCACTGAATATAGCAGAAAAATCCTGTTTTTACATCCATTCTGTTATTCTGTGTACTTTTATATGGGGGAAGTGATTATGCAAGTTCAATGAGCATTGTTTATTGATTCCTGTTATTTTGCTATCATTCTCTCTCTCTCTCTCTCTCTCTCTCTCTCTCTCTCTCTGTGTGTGTGTTTGTATTTGAGTGTGTGCATGTGTGTATATTTCCCTTCTTTTGCTTTGTTGGTCTGAGATTATTTTTTGTGTTTTCATGGATATGGCATATCTCTTTACATTGGAGTCTTTCTTGTAGTACTCACAATAAGGCTAGAACTGAAAATAGATATTACTTAAATTTAGTTTTATAATGGAATATGTTATCTCCTCCATCTATTAAGATTAGAAGTTTTGATAGGTATATGAGTTTAGACTGGCATCTGTGATCTCTTAGAGTTTGTAGAACATCTCTTGAATCCCTTTATCATCTCCATTGAGATGTCGGGTGTTATTCTAATAGGTCTACCTTCATGTGTTATGTGATCCTTTCTCTTTGAACCTTTTAAACATCTTTTGCTGTTGTTGAAGTTCTGTAAATTTAGGGTATTGATTAGTATGTATTAAGGGGGCTTTTATTTCTAGTCCAGTCTATTTGGAATTCTGTACATTTCTTGAACTTGCTTCAGGTTAGAGAAATTTTCTTCTATGAGTTTGTTAAAAATATTTTCTGTGCCTTTGACTTGAGGTTTTTTATCTTTCTTTTCACAGTTTTCTAGATCTCCAGGATGTTTTGTGACAGGAGTCCTTTTAGATTTACAATTTTCTTTGATGGATGTATTTATTTCTTCTATCTTGTCTTAAAGGACTGAGATTCTGTCTTTCATCTTTTGTATTCTAATGGTGAAACTTGCTTCTGAATTTCCTATGCTGGTTCCTAAATTTTTCATTTCTAGATTTCCTTCAGTTTAGGGTTTTTTTTATTGATTCTATTTACACTTTGAGAACTTGAACTGTTTTATTAGTTTTCTTCCACTGTTTTTGTTTTCACAGATTTCTTTAAGAAATTTATTTATTTCTTCTGTAAAGATCTCTATCATATTCATAAAGGGCATACTAAGATCTTTGTCTTATGCTTCAACTATTTTGCAATACTCAGGGTTTGCTGTGGTAGGGTTGCTAGGCTCAAGTGGAGACATAGATTTCCTTGACTGTTACTAATTGATTTAACCCTGGCAATCTGGGCATCTGAGTTTGGGAAGATTCTAGGTGCTGATATCTTGTCTTTTGGGGTGGGTGTTTTGTTTCTTGGCTTCTGTTGTGCTCTCTGCTTCCTATGATGGTGTGCTAGCTATATATTGATTGGTAAGGAATTCTAGGATTCTTCTAGGTGTGGCCACTGGAGTTTCATCATATAATGTATATATGAATTTCTAGATATTGGGAGCTGACATCTAGGAATGGGAATAGGCTAGGTACAGGATCTGAGGAGGTTCACAGGTCAGAAAAAAAGGAGAATGTTCCACCAGGATCTGCTCAGTCACCTGGGAATGGGGGCAGAGAGTGAGGAGAGGCCAAAACAGGTAATCTGTTTCAGAGATGGAGATGAGACTGGGGGATTGTGTTTGGAGAAGAGGAGCAAGATCTTGAAGCTGGCCTACTTGCTTCTCTGACAGGTGTGGCTGGCAGGTTCTCAGGAAATGCCTGCTGGAGTTGGGGGCTTAGATCACAGAATGATTAGGGAGGAAGGTTGGAGGAGAAGATTTGCATGTTCCACTAGAGATGGAGGGCAGACAGGAAGGGGAAGCCCAGTATGTGGGTAACATAAAGTATTATTATTTAGAGGTAATTAGGGAAAGGTAAAGATCTGAAGTTAGGCTTCCCTGGCCAGAGGGACCTGCAGGTTACCAGGGAATGCTTGCTGGAGTTGGGAGCCATAATAAAGCAATATGAGTGGGGGAAAGGAAGTCTAGAGAGGAAGATCTGTATGGTACTTTAGAGATGGGGGCCAGGGAAGGATGAGGAGGCTAGAGCTGATGGTCTCCTACAAAACTGAGGATGAGAGTCAGAAATATATTTAAAAGGGAGGAGGGAGATCTGCAGTCAGGCCACCTGTTTCCCTGGTTAGCTCCACCAACCTGCTTAATCATATTTCTAACAGAATTCAAGGCCCAGCCTTGACTGTAAATGAGTACACTTGCACATAGGCTCCATCAGTGTTGGTCTCTTGGTGAAAAGCCATAGGACCCAGCCATGACAAGCACAATAGAGGTCTGAGTCTCAGTGGTTTACCCTGGTTCCAAGAAAGACCACAAACTGAGACTACCCCACCCAGGAACAGACCATGCAAAGAGATTTCTAACCATTGTAGATAGGATCACCTGCCAGCACATACCCATTGCGTTTCACAAACACATTGCTAGACAAATGTCAGCCATTCAGGGGTCCTGAACCTTAGAAATCCCTCACCCCCACTTTTGCTACTACAAAAGTCCAACTGTAATGGTCTGCTCCGTCCCTTTAAGAGACAAGCCACACCCACTCCCTCCTCTGTCCACCAAGGAAAGCTGATCTTCAGCTTCCAGCCTGAGTCTTTCTTTTCCATCTCTCTCTCTCTCTCTCTCTCTCTCTCTGGAAGAGGCAGCTTCTATTTCTCCCTTCTCCCCACTTCGTCCTTCCCCCCTCTGTTTTTCTCTTTCTCTGTGTTTCTCTCTCTCTCCCTCCCTCCCTCTCAGCTCTTCTCTCTTCTTGCCTTCCCCTCTAACACACTAAATAAATATCTAACCTCACTCTGCATAATGTGCCTATCTATGTCTCTGTCTCTTGCCTGCCACTTGGCTCCCTGCCTGGGATGAGCTGCATTTGGAGACTTGCAGCATGGTCTCATTCTCATGGTCTCATGGCATGCCCATCCATCTTGTCTCACCTTGTGGGACTGGCTGCTCTGTTGAGGTCTCTCACCCACCACGTGGCTCCCTGCCTGGGACTCGCTGCCCCACGTGGCCCACTGCAGCACTTGGGCAACTGTGCCTTCCCTGCCTGGGACTGGTTGCTCTTAGGACCCATTGCCTACTGCCACCACTCAGGGACCTGCAGCATTTTTACTTAAACCATAACACCAACCCCAACTGAGCTCGGTGCTCTCAGATTCCTCCAATACTCTCTGATTATTCCAATACACAGGGAGTCCGACTTTGCAAACTTGTGTAGAATAAAGGTTTTGGGGGACTTTGTGAATCTGGGCATAACAAAGGCATCAGAATGTAGGGTTCAGGCAGCTTGGTACAAACGTGCCAAGACAGGTGTAGTGGCATTTCATTTGTATTTTAAAAATAAAGCTTTCCTGAAGATCTGAGAGTAAAACAGCCATACCAGTCAGCCATATAGACCAGGCAGTGGTAACACACACTTATAATCCCAGTAGCCACACTAATTGTCATAGACACCAGGTGGTACATGCCTTTAACCTCAGTGGTGCATGTCTTTTATCCTAGGCCTAGAAAGTATTATAAAATGGGAGAAGACAGCTCTCAGACTCAGTCTCATTCTGAGGTTTCCTGGAGGCAGGATCACCATTTTGGATTGAGGTAGAGGTAAGAGCCGGTAGCTGGCTATTTTGCTTTTCTGATCTTTAGGTTGAACCCCAATTTCTCTCTGAGATTTATTAATCATGCTTCAGACAGGCTTTATAGAAACCAAGCAGAAAGTAGGCCTGACTCTCAGTTTACTCTAAGGCAACACCTGATTACAGAGAGACCACAAAATGGGACCACTCAGGCACCATACAGAAACAAACCAATCAGCATCCAAAGGAAGTACCTAACATTCCAACCACTATAGATAGGAACACCTGATGTCCCTTAGCCCAGCGCACATTCATCCCCTTTTCACCAGGGCACCCCTAGACAAATGTCAGCCAATCAGGAGTCCTGAACCTTAGAAATCCCTCATCCCACCCTCTGCTATAATAAAAACCCCACCCAAACTGACCTTGAGGCTCTCTAATAGTGCCAAAGCATTTGACATGTGGAGAGTTTGAGTATGAACTTGAGTAAGAAAAAAGACTCTTTGCTTTTAAATATGGGACTCAGTATCATTGTTGGTTCTTGAAGGACTCTGTCATCTGGGCATAATAAGAGTCGAAACAAGTGTCAGAAATTACAACAATATGTTCAAGAGAGAATTTCATATAGACATTCTGTACAAAAGAGAATTAACTATGTATGAAATTATTGAGTAGGTAACTTATTAGAGAAATAACAATCTAAAATAAACAAAAAAGTATAAGTTCTTAGTGATCAGCCAGCAAGGCTTCATCATTAGGGAAAAAGTTGGGGAGTGACACCTAACTTAGAAAATTAGAAAAGGGAACTCACAGGACTGGTGCCTAGATCTCTTGATGTGTACTTGGTGCACTAGAGGATCTGATAACAGTTGGGATAAAGGATCACTACTGACATCACAGTGATGGGACAAAAGGATAGGCAGGCTGGAAGTGGGCAGGAAGGAGCCCTCTTTTCCCTCACTCATCCTTGAAGGCTCTCTCTTTAACCCACTTTTGGCTGTGTCAAATTGAATGCCAGATACCAAAAAAAAAAAAAAAACTGTTGTTTGGAGTTCCAAACCATTAGGGGAGGTTTTCTTTGTTTTGTTTGTTTGTTTCTGTTTTTGTTTTGTTTCAAAATGAAAGATAGCAGGCTAATAGCTATCATACAGTCTTTGGGGATATTTGGCAAAAACCAGATGAGTTCTAGAATGAATATTTGTCAATGCTACCTAGAGTGCTGGTATGAGTAGACATTGGCCACCCAGTGGTTACACCCTCCACCATATTAGGTAGTCATCCTCTTCTAGGTTTGGGAAGGAGATACACACCTGTAAAAAGGAAAAGAATTAAAACATGACACCAGCAAAATCAGCTAATGTGAGGATAATTCACAAAAGGAAAGGGAAGCATGAATTTTAAGCCCCCTCTTGCTAGAATCACTTGGTGAAAATCATTGTGATTTTCTATCTTTGTGTATTTCTTTTACTCACAAGAGTCAGAAGTCACCCATCCAAGAAGCAAATCAATAACTGTCTTGCAAGACAACTTAACTTTAAGTACTTCTAATGCTTCCACAAGCCCCATAAGCTAGTGAAAACTGCAGGTACTCAGAAAGACGAATACAGCCCTACTGTCACTGAGACCCAAAGGAAATGTAACAGACCTCAAGGTATCAGGCAATTGGTAGCCCAAGGATGCTTAGAAACCTGCAGGAAGAAACTTTTTGAACAAATCAATCCACCTTAGCTTTCCAGGCTCATTTTATACCATTTCCCAAAGTCTGCTATAAATGACCACATTGGATTACAGAATCATTTTAAGTTTCATGTCTGTGTGGTTTCTCATGTCTAGAGGCAACTCTTTCCCTTTGAGCTTCTTGCTTGGTGATATTTGTTTGAGCCTTCATCAAGCAGCTGTTACATGAAGCTCAGCTCTGTTTTCTTCCACTTCTTTGTTTTTTTTAAACAAGATCCATACAGTGCATATTTCTTTTTTATTATCTTAATATTGAGGTTATAATTTAATCAAAATATTTCTCTCTTTGCTTTTCCCCTTCTAAAAACTCCCATATACCCCTCACCATTTTTCTTCAAATTCATGAGCTTGTTTTTCACTAATTATTGCAGTAGATATTTATCTATATATATCATATGCATATGTGCTTATGTATATAATACGTATGTGTTTGTATGTATATTCCTGAATATATTATGTTCAACCCATATACTTTTATTGCATATAGTTTTCAGGGCTGGCCTTTTGGAATGGGTGTTTTCTTTTGCTTTTAATTTTATTCATTTTCAAGTATGTGTCTGAGTGCATGTGAGTGCAGTGTCAATAGAGGCCATAAGAGGGTGTCAGAACCCCTGGAACTACAGTTACAGAGAGGATGGTTGTAAACCACCATGTGGGTGCTAAGAATTGAACATAGGACCTCTGGGAGAGCATCCAGTTATTTCAACCACCAAGCCACTATTATTTGTTTCCTTATTACTTATTCATTTTTTTGAGATAGTCTCATTCTTGCCCACACTTGTGTCAAATTTGATTTGAGACTATCAGATTGCTGCTGGAGGAGGGCCTGCTTGTTCATACTGGCCTCCAGGCTAGCCTAGCCCCAAAATAACAACACAGAAACTGTATTAATTAAATCACTGCTTGACCCATTAGCTCTAGTTTCTTATTGGCTAATACTTATATTAATTTAACCCATTTCTAGTAATCTGTGTATCGCCACTTGACAGTTGCTTACTACCTAAAGTTTCATAATGTCTATATCTGGCAGCTCCATGGCTTCTAACTGACTCTGCCTCCTTTCTCCCAGCATGCCATTTAGTTTATTTCTCTTTGCCTAGCTCTGTTCCCCTACAGCTCTGCTATAAGCCCAAAGAAGTTCCTTTATTAACCAATGAAAGCAACATATAGACAGAAGGAACTCCTACACCATCCCCCCCCTTTTTTTAAACAAAAAGGAAGGCTTTAACATAGCAAAACTGCATATAACAAAACAGGTATTAAGCAAGAACTACAATTACAATATTTATATCTACTGTATCTTTTATCACAACTAAGAAAAACTATATAACTATAAATTCTTCAACTCCATCAAAGACTCCAGAAGAATATAATATTTCCTAAGTAAACAGGAAGTGGATTGTAAGCAACTTTCAACTCTAGAATTGACAGAGATATCTCACTACCTGGACAGTCACCAAAAGTTCTTCTGTACTGTTGGGGCATCCATCTTTAGCCTACAGGCCCCTAATATCCAGCAGACTTTACCATGAAGCAGGAAATTTCAAAGACAGTCTGCCTATATTGGCAGATTGTCAGTCACTTTCTTCTGTGTCTTGCAGAATGTTTTGCAGACTCTTTCATGAAGCACAATCCCCAAAGGACTATCTCAGCTTTAGGAAAGTTCAGCAGTCATTTCTCTGTGGGTTCTGCAAGTCCAGTTAAGCAGTCCAGGCAAGACCAGTTTCTTGCCCAAATGGCTAAGGAGTCTCTTTGGTACCCATCTTCCTTTTGCAGTAATTGGTGCTGCCAAGAACAGTCATGTCTCATTGTCATGAAAAGTCCTAAGTTATTAAAATGTTTTAAATGCCATATTATGAAGGTCTCTGAAAGATTTTAAGAATACCTATCTAAATAAAGTATATCTCTATACATCTAGAAAATCTAACATGACTACAAGCTTGACTATTATAGATGAGTATCTATTACTTATATTTTAATTATATATTACATTTCTAAATGAGCTTCACAAGCACAATACCTTAATCAAGATAAAAAATACATATACACAGTATAACAAAATTGACCTTAAAGTTGTATCAATAAACCAAGATCCATACCAATGCAAATTATCCGTCTCTATAGTATATTACCCCTTTAAATGTAAACAATTATAAACAATATTTGGGACTATGGGTGTAGTTCTGTCCATACTGCTTTCTGCTGTTTGGTGGCACTGTTAATCAGGGCTTTATGGTATATCCTGTGTGCTAGGTTTACCAGCCGTTGGGTAAAGTAATTTTTTGAGGATGTTCACGGCAACCTTTCAGGAGGACGTGGTCACATTGGTCTGGAAACAATCCACAGATTCTCATCTTTTGTGGAAACAAAAGAAAAACCTCTTTTCCAACATATTCTTAGACCCAAATATAATACACATGCTGGTTTAGCTTAGCAGCCAATATAATGAAATGTCTCTCTGTACTTAGCTTATTCACAGTCAAAAAAGTTAAAGATAACACAATAATATACATATTCCAGACTCTGTGTATATTCCATTTTTACGTGGCTTTTTTTTTACTCCTTTTAATCTATGACTATCTGTATTCTGTTTCTTTAAAGACATTTTATTTAAATGATTTACTTTTTCTTAAGTCTATATATTTTTCTCTCTTTTAAGCTGACGTACATTTATCCAACACTGTCACTCATTTATAGGTCTTGTTTATCTGGATTTGTCTTTATTGCATATCTGTAATTATTTACTGTACAGGAGCACTTTTTAAAATGCTAAGTGCTTCTTAAAACTTAAGCTATGCCATTATTATGATTTACATGCTATTGTCTGCTTGATCCCCAGTCTAAAACCTAAGCTGTGCTATTACTATGATATATATGGTACTGCTTGCTAGCTCAGCACAGTCCAGCATGGCGGAGCTGTTTGCACCTTTGAGCACCACTGCCCCAGTTCCAGACCCAAAGGTGGTCCACGTTTCCATCAAGCAAGTTGCAGCATGCTGCTCACAAACCCCACTCACATGTTCTGTAGCTGGACCTCCGACCTGAAAGAGCCAGAGGTTGCATTGGCAGCACAACCCAGAAAGCCGGCATTTCAAAAAGCGAGGCTTTTCTCCTGCTAAGGCTGAATCAGGAAGGTCTCTTTTAAAGAAGCTGCAGCATGCTGCCAGCAAACAGCAAGAAGCTGTGCTAAACTCTGTATTCATTTATTTATTTTGTCTAGAATTTCTTTTCAATCCCTTTCATATTTTACATGGATTTAGTTGGGCATGTGAGTGCCAATCTGTTGGGGGAGTGCCGCTTGTTTGTCCCGGGCCACCCAGAACCAAAATAATCACACAGAAATGATATTAATTAAATCACTGCTTGGCCCATTAGCTCTAGCTTCTTATTGTCTAACCCTTACATTTTAATTTAAGCCATTTTTATTAATCTGTATATCACCATGAGGTCATGGCCTACCAGGAAAAATTCTGGCATATCTGACTCTGGTGGTTGCTCTGTAGCACCTCTTTACCCCTCTTCTTCCCAGCATTCCATTTAATTTCCCCTGCCTTGCTCTGTTCCCCTATAGCTCTGCATCTCTGCAGGGAATGAGCAGCTTTCCCCCGACAGATTGCCAAGTGTTGGGATTATGGGTATGTATCACCACGGCTGTCTTGGGGTTAGAGGTAACTGAATATAAGGAAAACATATGTTTTGAAATTAACAAAATGTGGGCTAGGAAATTGCTCAGTGTAGAGTGATTGTCTAGAATTATAAACAAATCAACGAAACCCAGAATTAATTAAATACGTACTGTCTTCCATGCTGAAATGCAAAATTGTGAACTACACATGGCATGAAAAATGACTGAGTTGTCTTACAACTCTAATACAGAATAAGGTTAAGAGCAAAGTGCTGGTGGACACACAGTCAATCGCTCAGTAAATGTTAAAATCTGCTTCTCAAACAAAGACAGGGAATTAAACTGTATCACAAGCTTTGATTTTGTTCTATGACTATATTTAACAATATGTAGAGTCCAAGCTAGTGCTATACCTAAGCTTTCTGTTAGAAAGCCTCACAGGTACACTTATAGGACACTCTGCAGATATGTGTGTGGTTTGATTTTAATACAATGTCAAGGCCCAAGATCCCAGAACAGCCACTTGCTACTGGTTTCTGGAAAATGCCACCTTAGCAAATGCCTCTCTCCTAACATAGTGTGCAGTTTCCTGAGGGGAAATCCCATCAAGCTTTATCAAACAGCATCATTATGTAAATTAGCAACTATGTCCTTTCAACAACAAGGAAAAACAAAAACCAATTTAAAAAGAATTCTGATAAAATAGAGGCCTGTCAGTTTATTTTCAGTATTGGCTAAAAAGGGCAGGTTTGGAAAAGAGGCTCTAGGAGTCAGGTCTATGCAGGTCACTTTGTTCAGTGGTTCAAGCAGCTAAAATGGTGCCTCCGTAACAATAACAAGACCTCCCTTGGCAAGAGTTGCTCCTAGCTGGCATGTTCTCTTTCTGAGAGTTAGCATTTCTGTTTTAGAAGTTCCTGTCCTATTGAAACTGTCAATTAATAGCAGCTATTTTGCCTCTTTGCCAGTTTTTGTCTGTTCCCCTTGCGAAAGGCATGTTATTCACGACATCCACTTGGACATGTGTCTCCAGTGACCTCTCTCCTTTTTCTTCTGCATTACTTCGGCATTACTACTGCGTTTCTTTGAGCTTCTGAGTGATTTGTGTTTTCCATAATATTAGCCTCCAAGCTACAAAACATCATATGTGTGTGAGGAACACACCATTCCATAATGCACAGAGCTCTAGAGTCCCTTAGCTTTTGCCTTAGCCTGTCTACTGCTATCCTTGACAAACCCTGGATCTGATTAAACAGCAGTCTTCAACTGATATGGTAACCAGCTTTTCTCGGCGAACTGTGTCCCGTGCAAAATATGTATTTTCCCCTCCTTCATTGCAGCCACTATATGATCATGTTTCCCGTTTTAGTCTTCAAAGACAATGTAACTGGGCAGGTTGACTGAGTGTGCTTCTCTGTGCTTGTCATTTATTTGGCCAGAGATATTTTTAGGCATCTGTGCATTTTGCTTCCCTCCATGGCACCTATGTCTGGCCACTTTACAGCCTGTGAACTCTCCCCAGTTAGGGATGACCCAGCAGATGTTCACATGTGGGCAGGGAAATGCAGCAGCCAATTGCCCAGACCCTGCATTGCATGACACTCGAGCTTTGTCACCATGCTTTCAGTCCTGCTTCACATTGTCCCCTTCTTCTTCATGACTTTATTAGCACCTTCCAGTCATTCATCCATGCCTTTCCTAGGAATCATTTCCTTTATGCACAGGGTTCATATCATTTTTATTACTATAATTCTGTAAAATAAAACCATCAATTTGGATCCTCTTTTTCCCAGGTGAACTATATTTCTTTCAAATCATCTTCTATTATCCCACCTCCGAAACTTCTACTTAATCTTTGGAAGCTGAATGACTGCCAACATGTCTTTCAGAGTTATCTCCAGTAATTTGATAATCATACTTCTCCCAACATGATTACCAGGTAAACACTTGACTTCTTTCTTTTAATTCTTTCTTGACAAGGTGCAATCATCTTTCAGATAATTATAAAGTTTCTGTCTCTGCTATCTTCCTTCAGAGATGGCTTTTGTTCACCTCCTCCCACCTCAACTTAATATTTCCTTTATGGAAACTTTGACAATCATTAGTCCTCTCTCTAATTTTGAAACATTACTCATACACTTACTTTTTTCTTTCCTGTAGTTTTAATTATTTATTTCATGACGTAGGCAGAACGTAGACCTGGTTGACAAGGTCTCCACCTCCTGCAGCACATTTTCCACACTGTCTTCTCCCTTTGACCGTGGTACATCTAGAGCTATCTGTGGTCATCACTCTTGGATGAGACTGGTGATTTGACCCAGAAATTTTGTTATCTTTATTGTGGTCAAAAGGGAGGTTAGCAGCAGCATCATGAGCTCACCAGCTCAGGCCTCCATGGAAACAAAACCAATGTCAGGTTATCTCACGGAAGCCACAGAGGCACAGTTGGAATGCTCTGAAAAATGCTGAAGCAGGACACCCAAGAAGCCTTGAAGGGGACTAGTGTGTATAAGGGATAGTTCAGCTGTATGGCACTACTATAATCAACCTCAGTGTGGTTCACACGTTGACAGTAGCTACTAAGACTGGGAGCAGAAGACCAAGCTGTCCCATGCCTAGGTACATAACTTGAGGGGTTACTGACAGTAAATTACACAGTAACAGATACAGTAATGGAAGCCACTCCCCCAGATGTTCTTTCTAACCTGCTGTGTGTGTGTGTGTGATGTATGTCCATTCATTAGTCTGTGACCACACTTTCCACTCATTGTCTTAACTCCATTTTCATCAGGACAAAATTCTTTTACTCCTACAATATTTGACCTTTTTTGGGGGGGAAAGTTTCTATGTCTCTGATTTGATATCTTTTTTCCCCATAAATTTGCTTAATTTATGTGTTTTTTTCTTCCTGGAATTTTTTCCTCCTTTTGTTTCAGTTTCCAGTCAATGAACTTAATGTATTCCATGCTCTCATACGCAACACTGATTCTCAGCTGTCTAGGTGACTGGAATCGAATTTAAGGCCAGCTTATTATAGTGACATAATACCCACTGTGCCCGTGAGACAGATTCAGTCCTTACTTTCTCTTTCTTTGATTTTTTTTCCCCATTCAACAGCTCAAATGTCAACCTAAAATGTCAGGTAATCTCTTAAGTATTGTTGTTGCAAAGATAAATAAGGCAAAGCCTTTGGTTCAAAGTATTCATATTACAGCAGATAGCATAGTTGCAAACGTTAAAAAGGACTTTAAAAATAATGAAATTTAAGCCATAGATTTTGCAAAGGCATATGCTTATAATTTCAGAGGTTGAGAGGACAAGGAAGGAGGACCCCAAGTTCAAGGTGAGCCTGGATACTTAGTGAGTTCCAGGCCAACTTGTCCTATATACTAAGGTCTTGACTATCAACAAAACGATTTTGCTATCAAGAATAACAGACAAATGTATGCATAAATAAATAAATAAATAAAGGATTTGATTCAATTTTGTGACAAATAGAAAATGAGTTTAAAGTAATTAGAGAAAGAATATGAATTCAATGTAGTGTCTTACCCCTCAAATATCAGATACTTTGCATTTCTTTCATGAAGGCATTCACTTGGAGGTTTTAAGCAATTATACACAGACATTTAGAAATGGGTAGGAAGGCATAGGCAGGATATACAGACACAGTCTTGCCCTCTATTCTTAATAGTGGTCATATTATCATCATCTCTCACAGGGCACTCTTGGGAATGCTTTGATCTTTCTGGAAGGACAAATATGATATATGAGGACAATAGCCAGGTATAAATCATGACCATAGAATTAGTATGGCAGTGGCATGCCCTTTCATTATTCTTTCAACAAGCACAATTTGACTTTCAACCTCTGTTGTAGGTGGTGGATATGTAAATTATCATGGCCTTAGGATATGCAGTTAGGCATGAAGTCCATAGAAAGGTTTTCAGTGAATTGAGGTAAGAAACATATCAGCTTGAACAGAAAACAAACACATTTCATATAAGAAGTGTGAATTTTCCATGGAAATGAGAAAAGAGAATTCCTGAGAGAACTTATTTCCTTGTCTATTTATTTCTGCCCTGTAGGAAGATGGTAATGGGAAATATTTTAATAACATTGTAAGCTGTAACAAAGACAGTACTATTTTTGAATGACAATATCATACTTTTGCTAGAGTTCCAAACATAATAAATATCTCACTTTCATCTCACTTTCTGGGCATGTGCATCATTCTCAAAGCACACTGGCTGTGGTGCTTAATATCCTTGACCACCACATGTGTTCAGCAAATTCCAGATGTGCTTGTTCTCTGCTGAGAACTGGTTCATCTGACATCTGGGAGGACATGGAAATTGGAGAAGACAAGGTTGTTTGGCACAGTAAATGTTTTCCTGGGTTTCCTCAGCAATTTGCATAACTGTGACAGACTGTCCTAGGACAGAAATTCATTTGCTCTGAGTCCTTGAGGTGAGGAGGTCGTAGTCAAGATCCAGTGTCTGGTGAGGGCCCGCTCACTGTTCTTCATGTGCCTGAAAAGCCTCTTTCCTAAGGAGTGAGCATGCTCAGGACCTAACCACCAATCACGTTTAATCTCCCAGTACTGCTTCTTTAGGGTTTAAATTCAGCATGACTTTGGAGAGGCAAAACATCCACAATGTAGCACTTGGTAACAGCATTTGGAATTCTGAATCTCTTTGGCAGAAGATTATATCCCAAGCTTCTGACATATGAACTACAGCATGTCTCCCCTGAGGTTTGCCTAATGTAGCTTGGCAAAGCACTGTGGGAGGAGTTTATTCCAAAGGTACAAATGAGTCGCCTGGTGAATGAACACCCATCGGGTGAGGTGTGAGTACAGGAAAGGCTGAGGAGCATTCCGAAGACACACTGTGTTCCAGCCTCTTAACACGGTCATCCACCAAGAAGCACACTAGCTCTAATTTTACTATTGTATTTTATTTAGCAAACAAAATGATGAAGTTCATGATGACATTTTCAAACATGCATCCCATAATGCTTTGATAATACTCTCCCCCAACTGTCCTTCACTTCTTTGACCCCCAAATAGTTTCTCTTCAGCTTTCATGTTGTATATAAATACATACATTTGCAAATATTTACATAAATTTTGAATCAATTATGAGAGAAAACATGTCTTTTTCACTTCTCAATCATATGAGGGAAGACATGATACTATATCCCTTTCACTTCTCAGTAGCTTCTGCTATACTTCTTCCTTTTTATCTTCTGGTTCTTTGAGTTTTTACAGGGCCTTATCTTGAACGTGTGAACACATGCACAGAGATATAAACATACTCATGTACATTCATGGGCACACACACACATAAACACACACACATGAACACACATGCATATATGTGCACAAGCACATTCATGCATAGGAACACCCATAGGCACACACACATGCTCACATATCCTAGCATGAACACACACACACACACATGGATGCACACATGTGCACATACATGCATATTCACACATATGTACATACACGGGCATTCACATATACACCAACATACATGTTTATGCACACACAAACACATGTGCATGTACACAAGTGCACTTGTACATATACATGCACACATGCATGCACACACATATATGCACATGCACAGACACAGTCACATCCACATGCATGCACACACACACATATACACATATATACACACATTGGATATTTTAATAAATATTCGTGGTTCTTGATAGCTTGTAAAAGGGTAACATTTTTAAAAATGTTTTTAGAATTTAAAGCCGTTAAGCTGGTTCTTATAACTGGGAGCATCTTAATGTGAAATGTAAATGAAATCTTGTGTTGGTGGGTCTGTAAAATGGACCACCTCTGCATGACTCCAGAGCTGTATTCAAAAGCAATCTATAAAAGGCCTTTAAATTTCACAGCATGTTATAATCATTATCAAGTTAATATGTGTGCCACCCAGTGAGAGAAGTAAATACTGATACCCTATTGTAACAAATCAAGGAAGTGAGACATAATGGATGTCGTTTTATTTTCATTTTAACCCACTTCACAAATTAAGAATTTTATTTTAGTTTTCTGTAACTTATTTCCAGACATCTTGACTTCTGCTGTTCCAAATCACTAGCATCCAAACACAGAAATAAGGTTCATATTGCTTAGAATGGAAGACTATTAATGAAAATAAGGTCTTCATGGATTTTAATATGTAGCTATAGGGATAAATTTTTATTTCAGTATAAAATACATAAATAAACTGTACAATGCACTCAATGGTTCTGTGCCACACCTGCACGGTCTGGAACCGAAACCAAGCAAAGGATGTCAGGATTGAACACGCATACACCTCTCTAGCTGCTGGTAGAAGAAGCCCTTTATTGAACAGCACCATGAAGGTTTTATACCTAACACAGCCAGGTGGGCCAACAGGTATTTATACCTAACCCAGCCAGGTGGGTCAACAGGTGAAGAATCATCGCCTGATCCCCGGTCAAGGCCAGGGCAATGCATGCTCAGGAAGCAGGGTTGGTAAACAACTTTAACACAGCTCTCAGAAGCTTAAGTCAAAAGGGCAAGAAAAGGTCATTAGCGGGGAAGAGCAGCTGGAGGCCAGGACTGAAAACAGTCTGAACAGTTCTGATAGTAACAAAACAGTTCATCTTCAACAAAAATAACAATTATTTTATGAGATAACCCAAACTCATGAAGTTAGGCTTTCTGGCATATCAACTCCTAATGTGGCTTCATGTAAACTTAAAAAAAAAAATCTCTAGAATTCACAGAGACATCTTGCTGCCTGGACAGTAATCCAAAGTTATTCAGTAATATTGGTGCCTCCATTTTTAGCCTATAGGTCCATAGTATCTGGCAGGTTTTTTTTTCTAGAGTTTTTGAAGTTGCTTACAATGTACTTCCTTTTTACTTAGGTAATGTTATATCCATCAGGGGTCTTTGATGTTGTTAAAAGCAAATAAGTATAGTTTTCCTTAGTTATCATGAAAGAAAAATTAGATATAATACTTTGTACTCGTAAAGAAAAATCTCTTGCTGTAATATTTTCTCATTCTCACAATGATAGCAACCAGAGACTTAGGTTGGCATTGAGCATAACAAGACCAAAGGTAGATTGTTCTCTGACAATGTGTACTTACTAGCGATTACATGACTGTTTCATGTGTGTTACATATGTTCTCCTGTTCATTACTTAGAGCAAGCCTAGTAAGAACAGGGTAGGCATTCTTTCCATGTCCACATCAGGGAAAATAGCTCATAGGTATTCATGATGCTTATTTGAAACATGCAAATGACAACAGCAACAGTAACTTATGCCTTTGGACATAAGACAAGCCTCCAACACAGTACTACACTTCACACCCAGTAAACTTCTCTGTGTCCAACAACTGGGCCATGACTCAACAAACACTGTCTTGTAAACCTTCTCTATGCTTGCATAAGATGGGCAAATGAAGTTAGCTTAAAAGCAATGCTTTTAAAAACCTTGGCCACATGAAAGGGATTCCTCCTGTAGATGACCAACTGAATTTTTTGATCAGAACCATAACCTTTGGGAGAAATTCTTAATGTCACCATTATAGTTTTCCTCTAAAGTTACAATTTTGATAAAAGAATATTTTTGTGCTTCTAGATGATGGAAATGATAGATTAATTTTTCTTAGAACACTTGCATGGCTTCATATTTAAAATACACTTTTATTTCAATTTTAGAAAAATAGGTCATTTTATTAATATCTAAAGCAGGATATTGCTGTTTCTTTATTGCACTACTTTAAATATACTTAATCTTCATCTATAATGATAACTCTTAGTAACATTAGAGAAATTTTTGATAGCACATCTCTAATGTACCTGAACCAGTTCTTTTTTATCAGACTAAATGATTTTCAGTAATAAATGGGGCCCACTCTCTTCAAAAGTACTTATTTAGTGAGATTTTTTTTAAAAACTGGAGTATGAAACAATTAAGAGCATATCATTTGGTAACTGATGCACTTAAATTATTAAAATGCCTCTTACCTCACATTTCCTGGAGTGTGTTCTATGTGTAATTAGGCTTATAGACTTCATCACAGGCATAAAAGTTCAGAACCTAATCATATGATAGCATATTTTTAAATATAAGAGGAAAGGTAATCTTTTAACAATAAAACACTAGTTTATAAGAACACCTCAGTAAGAAGATTAAGAAATGAGAGCTTAGCAATTGCTAGCAAGGCATCCATTCTTGACTCAAGGAAGCCTCAGACAATGACAGTGACAGTGGTCTCCAAAATAGTGTGAGTTTGGTCAGAATCCTGCTAAGGATTTTACATGCACTGTCTGATTTTAATGTTCTAACTCTATGGGGATGTATGGCTGCTTCTGTTCCACATATGAGAAAATACACATTTTATTACCTTGATAGAGCTTCCATAAAAAAGTGACATAGGCTGGGTGGTTTAATGAACAGACAGTTTTTCATGACAGATTTGAAGCTCAGAATCAGAAATTAGAGCGATGGCCGGATGGAAAGGATATGGTCTAGGTGTCTCTGTCTTTCCACGGCTATATAAAGCCCTCTTCCTTCTAAGTATGTGATCAAGTTTCTCACTTTTATAAGGACATCAGGCATGTTGAATCAGTGTTCCCTCTAAAAGTTTCCCTATAACTTAGTTATTTGGAGAAAGACATTATCTCCTAAGGGGGGAAAAAGCCACATTGTCATATTCTGGGTTAAATTAAATAAACCTTTTGAACCTATACTGCATGCTAAGGATTATGTTTAGGATGGGGGAGAGAGGGAAAAATGACAATGTGATTACTGGTAGGAAATAAGGATATACTCTTTGAAAACTCTCTCCTGCTGAAATGAGGTCCAGACCATCCCAGATAGCTGGAATCTGTCAATGAGCAAGAGCATTGAAAACTATGGAACCAGGACTAACACAGTTGCTGTCCGGTCAAGAATTCTGGGTGAAGTAAGCAAGAAGCTAAAGAAAACATGTGTTCCAATGACCATGAAGACAATAATCAAAGTTGTGGTGGGACCCTCTGAGACCACAGATGACACAGAGATCAGAAAATCCAAAATATGATGGCCCAAAGATGAAGGATCATTGTAGCACTGCTTACAACTTGGCCAATCAGCAGTAGCTGTAAGAACCAACTTAGAGAAATCTTGTGAGTGGAAAAGCATGCTATGAGGAAGATGGAAAGAACAGCAGGTGTCACAGGTGTTGTTAGACGACCTGGGAATGTGATCACTGCAGGCCATAGAGACATCCTAACTGAGTTTTCATTTTTGTTTTGTATTCGTATCTTTATATGCATGTATGCATGTGTTTGTGCACAGGTGTGTGAGCGATGTGAGTGCACATGCAAGTGTATATGTGTGTAAGTACACACACAATGGAGCAATCTAAAAGTTTTGAAACAAACATTTCCACTGAGTCCTGGGGCTTGTTGATGCGTCTAGGCTGGCTAACTAGAAATCTTCAGTAATGTGCCTGTCTCCACCTTCCTGGGAGTTGTTTTAGAAATGACCACACATCACTGCTTGCGAATGAAATTTTAGTTTTCTCCAAGGGAGTCTCAGTAGGATAACAGACTTTTCCTAAGTAGCCTGCATTTGCCACTGTCGATGGCACATTGAAGGTAACTCAATGGCGTCTGTGGAGGCTCCCGTCTCATGATGTCAAGGCAGGGCTTCTTTTTTTTTTATTTCTACTATATTTTTTATTTTTACTTTATTTTATTTACATTTTTCTGGTTTTACCGTACAAGTCCTTTGCACATATATTATAACTTCCGATTTACTATTTTTATGGGCTTCCTGAGTGCTTGAAAGAGTGGGTCTCTCTGTCTATTTATGTTTTTTTTTTCCTGGGCTCTTTTCCTTCTGCTCCTTTGTTTTTTCTTATTCAGATGTGTAAGTTTTTATTTTATTTTATTTTACTATTATCTCCTGGAGGTCTGTTTGTTTTCTAGTGAGGGACAGAAATGGGGTGGATCCAAACGGGAGTGGAATTGAGGAGGAGTGGGAGGAGTAGAAAGGTGCAGCAGTATAATCAGGATACATTGTGGGGAAAAGGTGCATTTTCAATAAAAGAAAAAATGAAAAAATGAAAAAGAAGGATAAGAAACTTGTTTTTTAACTAGAAAACAAATAAAATTAATGATTAGTATACCAGGTTAGTGGAAGAATGGGTCAGATTTCTGTTTTGGGTGTTAAGGAAATACTAGGGCTGTGCCTCAAGAGAAAATTGCACAATTCTTGAGAAATAAGAGAAAAGTTTACTTCTAGAAATGTTTAAGGAAAAATATACAACTTTCTACAATAAAAGTGAGACTGGAGCTTAGGGAAAGGGTCACATGAATGAATTCTAAGAAGAAAAGATGATTGAGCACCTGAGTGAAGTCTTGACCCAGAGTCTTCCAGAGCAGGTTCTGGCTCTTGCCATGTCCCTGAAACAGATAATGGAGTCTGTAGGAGAGCAACTAGCTAGCAGGCTAATAGTTCCTGATGTCTGCATATATAATTAGTGGATAGGAATAACTTGCTTAAACTTTTTCTTTTTTAATTTAGTTACGTCTGAATACTGGCTTTGCTGAGGAAATAGATATAATTCACATTATCTAACTGTTAAGAATAAATCTTGTGATATTACTGGTTGTGGTTCAGAAAAATGAAGATTTTAGAAATTGAAAAAAGAAATGAGCATAATTAGCTCTTTGAATACAATTATATGTCCTGTATGTGCACAGAGGGAGTGTACGTTAGGGCACAATGCCAGTGAAAGGATGTGCAGAAGTAGCAATCCTTGGAGTTGTATGTAATTGGTAAATAAGATATTAGTTATGAATAAAGACAAAGAAAGGCTTTTATAGAGACCCAATAATATATACAATACAGAGGGAGAAAATGTTGTAGTGAGTTGTGGTTTCCATTATTTAATGAAAAAGTATTATTTAAATACCCATCACATGAACGAGAATGATCAAAGAACTATATATTCATTATCAGTACTGTATCAGTTCCTACATTCTACTATAACAAGATGCACAATTTTGAAAAAAATTCATTTTTTAATACCTAAACAATAACAAGATTACTATTTTCTTTATTGCTATCTTTAAAATATATTTTATTAGTAATTATCATAAATGCTTGGTAATAGTAGAATGAATATTATCCTATTATAATACGGTATAGTATTATAGTCTAGCTCTTTTTCATCAAAAGAAATGATATTTAGTATTATCGATTGTGAAATTTCAGTGTATACATGTGATATCTTAAAAATGAAAGAAAAATGTGCATAAAGTGTACAAGGACCAGGGATACTATGTTAGTTGGGATGTCATTGTACCTGACTACTTTTAGATTACATCTCCATACCTATTGTTCCTATATTTTTTACCTTGATCACAATGACTTCCAAATTTTATGCTATCAAGAGAAAGGAACAATTGAATAATGTCAACTGCTGTAGATTATTAATTAAAGAGTTACATTTGTCTATGCTGTGGAATATTTTTTTTAATGATGCAAAGATCTGTTACATTCTTTTATGTTACATTTGTATAACTCTGTGAAGCTGTGTTACTTTGCCTGTCTAAAACACGTGGTCTAATGAAGAGATGAATGGCTGATAGCTGCAGAGAAAGGATAGGTGGGGCTGGCAGGCAGAGAGAATAAATAGGAGCAGAAAAGAGCAAAGAGGAAGAAGGAGCAAGAAAATAAAAAACCAGCCACTCAGCTACATAGCCAGATACAGATAAAGAAGGAAAGAAAATTACACAGAAATAGAGAAAGATAAAAGCCCAGAGGTAGAGTAAGGCAGGACATTCAAAGATTAAAAAACACCCAACAACAGTCTACTGTCCCCTTCTCCCATAGTGAACACAATTATACTTTTTATGCCCTGCTTGAAAAGTGAATATTTCCAGTCCTCCAGTTAATAGCATTCATATTCCTTACCCATGTTGCTGGCAGATAATAGCCTTTTCTTTCTAGATTTTTAAAAGCAGATAATGAAAAAATCTCCCAGAATTCCCTTGCTTATCTGTGCTGAATTGTTTTATGTCAGCTTCAGTTAAGCTAAAGTCCATTCGAGAAAGGAAACCTCAATTAAAATAATGCCTCCATAATATCCAGCTGTAAGGTATTTTCTCAATTAGTTATTGATGTGGAAGTGCCAGCCCATTGTGGGTAGAAATACCCCTAGGCGGAGGTTTTGGATTCTATAAGAAAGCAGGCTGCTCCCGGCCCCTGTCGCGGCCTGTGGCAGGTGAGAGAGCAGGCCCTGATGTTGTAAGAGTTGTAGAGCTGTCACTATCCCTCATGAGCTGCAGCACTCAAGACAGTGGCTCCTGCACCTGACCTGGGCAATGCAGTAGAGCTGGCCCTGATGGTGTAAGTGTGGGAGAATAGAGCCTGAGAACAAGAAAGCAGGAGAACCATCCTTGGTCCTTGCTCATCTACTGTAAGGGATGAACTAGCCAGGGTAATATTGGAAAGCTCACCCTGGTGATGATGGGAGAGAAGGGGAGCTGGCAGACTGACCAACTACAACTACCCAGGCCCAGAACTACGGTTATGAGTTACCCCACTCCAGCATCCTCCCCATCTGTGATCTGCTGAAACATGTGAAGGGTCTTGTCATATAGACCCAAAGCTGCAAGTTCTCCAATACACAGGGCAACAGCAGGATATCAAGATCTCCAATACACAGTGCAACAGCTGGATATCCAGGAGGAGTCTCAGTAGGCCCAAGCATGGAAAGTGTAGGAGAAACCAGAGGCCTCGAACCAGACCAATGACTCTTTGCAATAAACACTTGCAAGTAAAGATGTATTGATCAAAGGGTAAAGTGTGTGACTCACTGTTTCACACTAAAACTTTCACGATGAGATTTTTCTTTCTTGTCTTTTTTTTTCCCTTACATTTTATTTTATTTTCCCGGGGGGGAGGGGAGAGGTTGCAAGGGCAGAGGGCAGATATCAAGGGATGGGGAAATGAATGGGATCAAGATGTGTGATGTGAACAAATACAAAGAAAGTTTAAAAATAGGCAAAGAAAGATGCAGCAATGTATCCAAGTTAATAAAAAGCAGTTCTCAGATTTGTACACTGATATGTAGGTTCTGGAGTGAGTACAACTTAAAAAACAGCCTGGATACTTTCTAACCATCTCTCAGTGACAGTGATGGCTTAAGGATGTGTATTTGTGTGTCTGTGTGTGTGCATGTGTGCATGTATGCATGTGTATATGTATATGTTTTGTGTGTCTCTATATGTGTATTTATGTATGTGATGTGTGTGTATGTATGTGGTGTATGTGTACATGTGGTGTGTGTGTGTGCATGTGTATGTATATATGTGGTGTGTATTTGTGTGTGTGTGTATATATATGTATGTGGTATGTGTGTAGATGTTTGTGTATGTATGTGGTGTGCCTATGTGTGGTGTGTGTGTATGTGTTGTGTGAGTGTATGTATGTGGTGTGTGTGTGTGTGGTTTGTGTGTGTGTGTGTGTGTGTGTGTGTGTGTGTGTTCTAGACTTCCTTGAACCTCCTTATTCCCCAGGAAAAGGTGAGTGCGCTATCTGCCCATATCTTTTGTAAGAGGAGTGGGCAGGTAACGTTCCTGGCTCTCAGCCTCTCGGCACAGGGCCCCTTGTTCCATCCCACATGGCTAGCTTATACTCGAAATAATTACATGGAAATTGTATTAATTAAATTACTGCCTGGCCCATTATCTCCAGCCCCTTATTGGCTGACTCTTACAGATTCGTTTAACCCATCTCCATTAATGTGTATCATCACTTGACTGTGGCTTACCGGCATGAGTCTAACCAGTGTCCATCTCAAACAGGAGAAGCATGGCATCTTTGACACTTCCCTTCTTCCCAGCATTCTGTTCTGTCTACTCCACCCACCTAAGGGCTGCCCTGTCAAAAGGCCAAGGCAGTCTATTTATTCAACCAATGAAAGCAATACAAATACAGAAGGACCTCCTACACCACATTCCCACAGTCCTACTGTTCAGGACAATCAGATGTGATAGAGAGTCAAGTAAAAACAGGAACTCAGTTTATTACTGTGAGCATCCACTTACAAAGGTTAAGCAACATCCTGTGATGTAAGGGTACCTCCAGCCAATGAGAGACAGCCCAACCCTCCCCTTGGTTGGAGGGGCTTCTACCTAGTTTTTGCTGTCTCATCCTCACTTAAACTCAAGCCAGGCTTTTCTCTGTCCTACAGGCCTCAAAGTCTAGGCCCTGAATTCGAGCTAGGCTTTTTTTTTTTTTTTTTTTTTGTCCTATAGGCCTCGAGGTAGAAGCCCTGAGATAATTTTGGCCCAACATGTACAGTGAGTATGTATGTGTGCTGTGTGCTGTGTGTGTGTGTGTGTGTGTGTGTGTGTGTATGTGTATGTGGTGTGTGTATCTCTGTGTGTGTATGTATGCAATGTTTATGTGTGTATGTATCTGTGTGTATATGTATGTCGTATGTGTACATGTGGTGTATACAGTGTGTGTGCGCGTGTGTGTGTGTGTGTGCAGGTTAGGGTTCAAAGGAAGATAAGAGAAAGTGTCTAAAGAAAATGATATGAATGCATTATGCACATGTCCTTTTTGTTAAATTGTCAAATAACAAACAGCAAAAATGTGATTTTCAGATCACTTGTGAAAGAATGTGAATAAAATAGTGGCCTTGAAATGAAAAGAAAAGTAAAAAAATGAAAGAAATGCAGGCTGAGCAGGTCATGTTGAGCAAGCCAGTAAGCAGCACCCTTCATGGCCTCTGCTCATCTCCTGCCACCATATTCCTGCCCTGCTTGAATTCCTGTCCTGACTCCCTTCAGTGATGAAGTGATGCAGAAGTATAAGACAAATAAATCCTTTCCTCTTCAACTCACTTTGGGTGATGGTGTTTCATCCCAGCAATAGCAACCCTAACAAAGAAACTAACTTAAAGAATGGAAATTCTAGCTTTTGATTAAAAAGCTTCAGGGTCACTGTTCAAAAGAACAATTCATGTCTCAGAGCCAAGCCAGTGGTCTCACCTGCTGGGTAAGCCCTTTGTGCAGCTCCAGTGTCCATTTCTTCTCTGTTCTTCCCTTTCTTTTTCCTTTTTACTTTTCTGTCTTCCTCATTTATTTTCCTCTCTTTTTCCCTTAACTGTATTTCATTTCTTCTTATCTCCTTTTTAATTAGGTAGGTATATCAGGAAGATTAGAGTATGAGAATAAATTTAATGAAAAGATTTACACAAATATCCAATCTCAAGACAAAGGTAATGATTTTTAATTTTCTATTTTTCTGCTTAAAGAAAAATAAAAAGTACAAGGAATGCTAACTGGAAGAAAGATTGTACTTCATTAAAAAGTTTGCCTTTTTAAGAAGAGAGACCTGGGTATTGTGATACCTGAATTTAATTTCATCACTTGAGAGGCAGAGGTGTAAGGATTTCTGTGGGGTTGAGGTCAGCCTGATTTATATATCAAGTTTTAGGGCAACCAAGGCTACATATGGATCCTGTCTCAGCAACAAAGATAAAGAGAGGGAGGTAGAGAGAAAGAGGAGCAAGGAAGGAAGGAACGAAGGAAGACCTGAAGAGTTTTAGTGGATGATTTTCTGCAGGTTCTCAATCACAGTGGGTTTAGGTACCATCAACTAATTTGTGCTACCAGGAGGTAGAGCATGACAGAAGACAGAGAACACCACGACTCAGACCAGGAAACACTATAAAGTGCTGGGTAATGTGGGCCACACCTGTGACTCCAGCACTCAGGGGTATAAGACAGTAAGATGCTATGAGTTCCAGTATAGTTCGTGTGATATGTTTCCCAATAAACACTACTGCTTATATGTAGGGAATGGGCTGTTTTCTGCTCTAATCTTATCCTTACATAAAAGTGACTGAACAGATCATGTAGGACACAACACTAAAAACCCAGCCTAAGCTCTCTCTCTCTCTATCTCTCTCTTGTTATAGTCGTAACCAGGTAAAATTAAGTCATTTATAAGTAATCTGGTGATCTGGTACAGATATTTTTATTGTCCTCCCCCTCTTCCCACTAGTGCTTTTTTTTTCTTTCCTGGAACTAGGTATACTATGTCCACGTGTGACCCAGCCCTGTCTCCATTTAAGAATTCGGTATACTCTATAGATGGAAGTGTACTGCTTTAGTTTCTGTATTGATTACCTAAATTGACTAGCCTGCTGTCTTAGTCCTCTTTAACAGCAAAGGAAACTGTTGATGGAGACTGCTTGTTTGTTTCCCAGCCACCCAGATTCCTGAAATAATCACACAAAAACTATATTATTTAAATCACTGCTTGGCAAATCACTTAGGCATATTGCTAGCTAGCTCTTATATCTTAAATTAACTATTTCTACTAATCCATGTATTGTCATGTGGCTGTGGATTACCAGCTAAAGTTCTGCCCACCTGTGTAGCTACATGTGGAGCGTCTGTCACCTGTGGAGCTACATGGCTTCTCACTGATTCTGCCTACTCTCTCCATATATATTTTATAGCCTGGTGATATTCTGTTAAGTCATTCGCCAAAAGCAGCTTCTTTATTCATTAACCAGTAAAACCAAAACATATACAGAAGGACTTCCCACATCATTACCACTTTTCTGTTTAAATAAAAAGGAAGGTTTAACTTTAACATAGTAAAATCACATATAACAAAACAGTTATCAAGCAAGAATTACAGTTATAATATTTATATTTTCTTTATCTTTTACAATAACTAAGGAAAACTATAACTATCTATTCTTCAAATCCATCAAAGACCCCAGAATGATATATTACCTAAGTAAAGAGGAAGTGCACTGTAAGCAACTTCAAAACTCTAGAATTGACAAAGACATCTAGCTGACTGGACAGTCACCCAAAGTTCTTCTGTAATATTGGAGCACCCATCTTCAGCCCAAAGGTCCATAGTTTCCAGCAGACTTTTTCATGAAGCAGGAATTTGAAGATCTGTTCTGCCTTGTAATGGCAAAGTCCATTAGTTGCTTTCTTCTGTGTCCTGCAGAATGTTTGGCAGACTCTTTCATGAAGCAGGACCCCTGCAGGATGATCTCACCATTAGGCAAATTCAGCAGTCATTTCTCTGTGTGTCCTGCATATCCAGTTCACACAGCATAATATCAAAAAGTTCAGGCAAGAGCAGTTTCTTTCCCAAATGACTAATCAACTCTGTGAGAAGCCTCTTCGATGTCCATCATCCTCTTGAAGTAGATTGATGCTGCCAGAGGCTGATGTGCCTCATTGTCATGAAAAGTCTTAAGTTCTTAAAACATTTTAAATGACATATTCTCTTATTTGTTGGAAGGTTTGAAGATTATCTGTCTAGCTAAAATATATATTTATATATCTAGAAAACCTAAGTAACATGACTATAAGCTTGACTATTATAGATGACTATCTATTAACTTGTATTTATCAATTATACATTACATTTTTAAATGAGTTGCATAAACAGAAAACCTTAATCAAGAGAAGAAATATATATAACAAAATTAACTTTAAATTTTTATCAATAAACCAAGATCCATACCAATGCAAAGTATTCATCTCTATAGCATATCCCCCTTTAAATGTAAAGAAACATTTATAAAAAATATTTGGGAATTTGGGTGTAGTTCTCTTCAAAGTGCTTCCTGATTTTTGTTGGGTGACATATTTTTGAGAGTATTCACAGTCACCTTTTAGGGGATCTTGGTCCATCAAACCACGTTAGTCTGGAAAGAATCCACAGGTTCTCATCTTCTGTGGAAACAAAAGTAGAACCTCTTTTCCAAAGTACCATATTGGTAGACCTAAATTTTGAAATCAAATACCTTGAAAACATATATGTTGGTTTAGCTTAGCATCCCAGACAATGAAAAGACTCTTTATACTTTATTCTTTCACAGTCAAAAAATTCAAAGAAAACACAATAATATACATAATCCAGACTCTCTGTGTATATTCCATCTTTACGTGGCTTATTTTTTTTTTTACTCTCTTTATCTATGACTGTCTGTACTCTGTCTCTTTAAAGACTTTTATCTTTATAACCATTTATTTCCTTTTATAACTGTCTGTGTTCTTTTTCTTTTCCAAGCCTACATACATTTACCCAACACTGTGACCCATTTAGAGATCTCTTTCATCTGGATTTGTCTTTATTACCTGTGTATCTGTAACTCCTTTTTGAGCAGGAGTGCTTTTTTAATGATAACTTGGCATGGCTAGGACCAACTTTATGGCACTTCTGTTGGCTCCACCCAGTCCAAGATGGCAGAGGCATGTTTCTTGCCTCTAAGAGCCATGCACATTGCCCCATTTTCAGGCACAGAGCAGGCCTATGTTGTCATTAAGTAAGTTGTAGCACTCTGCTCACAAACCCCATTTAAAAGCTCCAGAAGGAGTCAGAGCCCCTTGAGCCCCTTGAGCTGGCAAACCAAAAAGTTGCTGTTTTTTGAAAGAAGCCACACTGTTTTTACTGCACCTTTCTTAAAGGAACCGTGGTGAGCAGGGGTGTTATGAGCCTATCTGGGGAAAAAAATGTGACTATCAAGAAGTTCTGGTAAGCTCTGTTTTTTTTTGTGTGTCTAGAATTCCTTTCCAAGCTTTCTCAGGTTCTACATGGGTTTAGTCAGATTCATGCGGGCATGCAATCTGTACTCAGAGACTATTCGTTGGTTCTGGACTGCTCAAACCCGAAATAATCACACAGAAATTATATGATTTGCAATATTGTTTGATCAATAGATTGAGTATATTTCTAGCTAGCTCTTACATCTTAAATTAACCCATTTCTATTATTTTATATTTTACCATGAGGTTTGTGGCCTACCAGCAAGGTTGTAACTGGCAACTCGCATCTTTCTCCGCTGGTGGCTCCATGGCTTCTCCTGACTCCGCCTACTCTCTCTATATATCTTTTGCAGCCTGGCTATATTCTGTTAACCCATTGCCTGAAAACAGCTTCTTTATTTATTAACTAATAAAAGCAAAACATATACAGAAGAAATTCCCACACCTGGAGGCCTTCCCCAAGTCCTTTCATTGCAATGGCAGCAATGTTAACCTGAGTATTCCCCTCTGCTTTGTGTTTTCATTATTTTCTCTGTCCATAAATAAAATGCCCACAGTTTTAACACTTCATGAGCAATATCCTATAAATTATGGTAATATTCTGTACTTCTTTGACCTTTTCAATATTGTGTGATTTGGTTGGCTGGCCCCTCTATTTATAGCTCTGCTGAGTAGCAGGGAAAAAATGAATATCCTGCTGCTAATGAAAATATATATCGAGAGAGTTCACCGATGGTACTGTCTTGGTCTAGATAGCTATATTTCACAAGCTATAGAACAGTGTGCTTTGTAATTCTGATAACTCATTCTCATGACAGGGGCTATAATGAGATTAGGAATTGCTTAAATGAATTCATTTGACAAAAAAGATTTGTGTTCAGGCCAAAAGGACTGAATTTTAACAAAATTTTATAGGCAAATGCATTTAAAGTCACATTATTTTTAATTCTCTATCAGCATTTGAGATAGTATGTTTGATATGTACACTAGTAAATATGACTCAGACTAATGAGCAAATTTCTTCTATAACCTTGAAAACAAGAATCTAAAATATTCTCTCTAACTATTACTTTGAATTGTTGGCTCAATTTTTTCTCTTGGAAATAAAAATGTATTTAAATATTAAACTCTATGGTTTAAATGCTAAATATAATATAACAGAAACATTAATTTCTAAAAGAATTATTCATATTCATAATTTTGTATTTGTGGCTCTACATATATATATGCTAACTTATGGTATATGTTGCCTGCCTGAGGAATATTAAACAACATTCCTAACTATGATGAGATCTTCACTAAATACATAAATATTGAAGTCTTTCTTACCTGCCTTTGAAATACATTGAAGGAAAGGAAAGACAATTCTTTTTCAACAGATAAAACCTCTGTGCCAATCTGTATGGCACTTCACTTACTATTTGAAAGTAGCTTTTGCCCTGAGAATATGTGGAAGAAATGATGAACTCATTGTAGCCCTTGTTAATTTGTCATGATATATTAGTTCATGCATGAACAGTCCTAATTAATACAGTGAAAAGGCTCATGTGTGGGCATCTGAACTCTGAGCCATGATACAGGTGCATGGTTTGGAATCCAGGCTTGAGGAGAGTGGGCCTGCACACTTCTGCTCTCTCCTCATACACTTTATTGCTGCTGCTCTCAGTGTATTACTAAATAAAAAGCTTTACCTTGGAGGAGACCTGCAGCCTCCCTTCTCAGAAGCGGCAGAGACAGGATCTGCTGTACACGTTCATTTTCAATTAGTGTCTTGGATCTATTCATTTAAAAAGCTTATGGGGAGCCATTATGTGTTAAAGGATTTTAGACAAGTTAGATATGATTTATAACATAAGGTGGAATTAGACAGGTTTAGTTTGATTAAACAGCACATCTGTTGGAGTAGTGGAGAAGAGATTTATGAAACAAAATCAAGTCAAAGAGTGAAAAACGAAATAGCTATGCAAAGCATTAAGGACTATAAACAGAATGTATGTGGTCGGAGATACTTAATCATACCTGCAAGTATGGCTTTCTGAGTTTGTGGTACAGTCTCAGAGATGTTTGAAATCTCATCTCATTTCAGACTCACGGCAGTTTTTCCACATCAACAGACGGTTGTGATTTATTGTAAAGGAAACTGAGGGTCTGAGAACACAGCAATCTCACCTCAAAGATGAAAGGCTTGACCAAGACAGAACCTAAAATCAAACTACACTCTAGTTCATCATTTATGTTTCTCTCTGTTGCTAATGTCCATGTTCTTCTCATGTCTCCATGATGCCCTGGAAGTTGATAGTCCATTTCTCTTAATACTGCTCATATATGGTAGTACTTTGGATCTCATCTGAAATGTTGAAGATATTCTATTCTGCCCAGAACTAGTTGGAATTCTTGCTTAAAGCACGTACTATGACATGATGAGAGATTCACAGGGCAGCATAGAATTCAAGGTATGTCTCTTCAGCATCCAGATGCAAGGTCCTTTAACCAGTCACCACATTGTCACACATTGACCAAAAAAAACCTATTAGTATTTATCTCTTTATCTAATTTTGCTCCAAAAAGGAATCTAAAAGGGTTCTCCATTGACATTCTGTGTGTTTACTTATAAATACTAGCATTTTTTGTGGGGCTATGGAAGATTTTTGATATTTAATGGGTACCCAGCTTTAAAAATATAATAGTAGACTTGTAGAAACTGAGAAAAGACATATAGCATAGTACCTACTGTAGTCAGTTTCTATTGCTGTGAAAAGACACCATGAGAAAGGCAAGTTATGAAAAAAAAAGAGTTTATTGGATCAGAGAGAGTTCAAAAGGTGGGGAAACATGGCATCAGGCAAGCATACATGGCACTGTAACAGTAGCTGAGAGCTTTTTCCTGATCCACAAGCACAAGGCACAGAGAAAGAGCTAACTGGAAATGTATAGAGTTTTAAAATCTCAAAGCCCACTCCCAATTCATACCTACTACAACATGATGGCACCTCTTAATCCTTGCCCAAAACATTTCCAAGAATTGGGGAGCACATATTCAAACATGTGAGCCTCTCGGGGCCATTCTTACTCAAACTGCTACAGAGCACTACAGTGGGCTGTGGAAATTAACTTAATATCCAAATAATATCTAATTAACATGCTTATGATTAAAAGGATCTTTTAAAATTAGCTTTGTGTATCCAAGTCAAAAGTTTTAAAGGATAAAATACTGGGACCTTTATAAATATTGTAACAAATGCTGATAATGAACTCAAACAACTTGTAAAACTGTGAGTAGAAAATTATTAAGCTTGTGTTTAGCCATATAATATTAATCTCTTAACATGCACAAGAGAGTTTTCTAATTTTTTTGAGTTATTCTACAATTTCAAAGAATCATTTGTTCAAAGTAAGTGACTACAAATCAAAGTTGAAACGTTATATTATGTAATTTCATGTTGCTGGAGTAATTGTCAGAAAATTAAGTTGAATCAAGTTGCAGCAGATAACAACACAGTGTAACAAACCTTTACATTACATCAACATATAGAACAATTATTTTTCAAATGTATCTTTGAAAAAATTTAGCAACATGTGCTATTGTTATTTTCCACCTCCTGAAAGTAACTAGAAATCATAAGTGGTTTTGTGTGCTGAGATGTGTTTATTTGGAAAAGAGCGAGTAACAAAGCTAAGAGAATAATCTATCCAATGACTAACTCTCAGGCAGAGGAGACTATTTAAGCATTATTATATCAATTGTGTATGATGCTTGACTAAGATATTAAGGAAATCAACAGCATGACTTCTCAGTGCTTTCTCCTAGGTATTTCTATTAGAAGATAGTCACATCCGGAGGGCCAGATGCTGAATTATTCAGTAGGACTGCAAGCAGCTCTTGTTTCAGCAGTGAACATGAAGAATACTGTCTCCTTTTGCCATCCATGAACTTTCTTGACAATGGCCTGTGCTTACTGGAAAACTGCACTACGCTTTTGACTTCTGCTAGAGGTTGGTGAACAGATTGTGTCTAGTATTTTTTCTTCATAGCTGGTTCAGCTTTGTTAATGACATATGCCAGTAGTGCTAGCAGTAGCTGTCAGCAGTTTTATGGTAACCAGCTCCTGTCAGAATCTATTATTTGACCACAGGAAAATAGTCTCTCGGGCCTGAAATGTGACATGTCAAAATCTCAGTTTGAAGGAACAGTGGAGGAGAAAATGCACACAGGAGGCTCTAGTGAGTTCTATGCTGGATGCTTCAAACTGTGCATTTGTCTAAAGCAAATCCAGGTACCTTTGTGGTTCTGTATTTTACTATAAATTAGGGAACTGATAAAAGAGAACTTCAATTTTCTGTCACACATATTTGATGTGCAAGAAATAGTTATTGTGAATAGATGGCAGTAGGGTGTAGAATTTGGCCTCTTTTAGTAGTACCATTATTTTATCTCTGGATCTTCCATTTCAGGGTCAGTAGCTGACAAGTTCATACTTTCATAAACTATGTTTTTATGTTAAATATTTTATTGCCTGTGTAGACATGAAGATTTTATTTTCATCACTAAGAAGTTTATGGTCTATCTACAGTTAAACAATAAATTACAACATTTAAGCCAAAAAATTCACTGCTGATAATATGCTATAAACAATCTCCACTTTCTTTTAATTAGTTTTATTATTTATTGATAACTTAAAAATAAACCTTTTCCTTTAATTTCAATCATTCCTGTTCTTTTGCTTCATCTTTGATATTCAAACATTGCTAGGTATTGGAAGAGAAAAATTTAGATCACCTTAAGAGAATAAGGAAAGCTTTGAAAGAGTGTCTACCTTACAGAACAACCCCATAAACACTACATAAGTATGTTTGTATTACTTTATGACCATTTTTCATAGTATATAATTTTAAAACACTTAATTGGGTGATATCCAGGACTGAAGTTGAATGTTTTACTGATCACTAACAAACCAGCAGAAAGGGGCATGTATTGTGAGTGAAAGTTCCCTTGTCATTCAGGTTCATACATCCTTCACTTTGGTGGAATTGCCTGAATACTGGGTTTCAGTTCCCCCACACTTTCACAGGTCAGATCCAACATCACAACTGAAACACCGTGTAGAATTTATTCCATTATCCTAAACAGTATTCTGACAACTCAACCACATTCAAGCAATTGCAGCTTTCCTCTTCCTTACACTGGAAGGGCCCTTACTGCTTGTGCTTCATTGTGTTTGGCATAGAGCTCTACTGTTAGAATAGAGTCCTGCCCAGAACTCACCAATTCTGTTCTTTCCCCCACTTTTATGTTGTTCCTGTCCATACTAGAGGAACATCCAGACTAATAGAGCTGGCTGTCTTGGTGTCACACTGTCCATGAATGACTAAATTAAGTTTCTGGGTCCCCTTTTTGAGAGGACCTTTGGAATAGCATCTCCAGCAAAAGTGAGCTTTAGTGTTTTAAGCCCATTTACACCTTGACAATTACATAGCTGTACATAACATATGGCACTTGGTCTTACAAAGTAGTCAATCACATTGAGCCACATTCCATTTTTTTTCCTTACTTGGCAACCCATCCTAGAATTCACTTTTCCCTGTTTGATAGGATTTGAAGTTTACACAATGCAAGAAGCGGGATTATTTTGGTATAATACTCTTAATTAAACCAGGCTTCCATTATTTCTCACCATTTTCCTGCACGTGTTCTTTCTTATTTATTTATTTATTTATTTATTTATTTATTTATTTATTTATTTATTTTTAGCTAAAGCTTCTGATCAAGGATGGCCTGACCATTCAGTTGAGATGCCTGGTTAGTCTTTACCACCCCCTAGTATTCTATAGTCTCATATTATTTATAAATTTGGACATTGGTTTTGAAAAGAATTGGGCAGCTAACTATTTTGTACATCATTTCTCAACTAAAGATTTCTGGTGTTTTTGCATTGTTAGTTTGAGGACTTGTATTTTTGGCAAGAATACATTAGTGATTGAAGCTTCTCAGTGCATCCTATGAGGAAGTATATGATGTCAAGTTGCCCATTCTTAGTGATGCTAATAATGACCCTAAGACAGTTAAAATGGCCCTCATATGTGAACACTTAATCCCCAGATGGTGGCACTGTTTGGGGAGGCTGTGAAACCTTTAGAACGTGGGGATTCGCTATAGGAAGGCTTAGCTGGGCTGGGCCTTGAGATTCTAACCCAGCCCCTTCCTGAGTACTGAGATGATGTGCTATAACCAGGTATCTCATGCCCCTGCTGTCACAGCCACAAACTGCTACTATACCATTTCTCCTCTACTATGATGTACAATTATCCCCTTAATCATGGCCCAAAACATCTTTCCTCTAAATTGCTTCTCTCAAATATTCTGCCACAGCAATGAGAAAAGCAGCTATCACAGAGTCTTCGGTTAAGACAGTGACTGCTGGGTTTCTCAGTGATAAAGTTAACAGTTCTTTTTGAAAATCAATAGAAGTAGGTATCCATTAATGTGACATTCCTTTTTTCCTTGTGTGTGTGTGGATGTGCATGCTCATGTGTGTGTGTGGGGGGTCAGATGTTATGAAACTCAAGTGTATTTCCTCACATGCTATACACCTTGGTTTTTAAAACCAGGTCTCTCACAGAACCTGGAGGCCCATGATTTGACTATATTGGAGAGTTGGTGAGTGGCAAGTGATATGCCTGCCACTGCCTCCCCAGGGCTGGAATTATAACTGGGGACAACCACCAGCAGCTTTTCTTTTCATGTGTTCTGAGGATGAAGCACAGGTCTTCCAGCTTGCCTAATGAACATTTTAATATCTGAGTTATCTCCCTAACCCTGGATATATTTTACTTATGCTCAAATATTTCCAAACAAATTTTAGCATTTGTTTATTTTCTGCATCCATTGAGACTCTTCTAAAAGAGAGCAATGATTGCTAAAGGCAAGTCCCACAATTTATTTATTTGTCTGCTCTCTTGTTTATTACACTACAGACTCATGAACATCGTCTTTACGGGTTAAATCTATCCTTATTGCTACTCATTCTTGACTCAAACCCCTCAGCACTGGCCATTAGGAGCTATTTCAGGTTGACTTCTTTGCCAAGCTAATTTTGAAATAATTTACCTCTTTTGTTTCTCAAATACTAGAAAGACAAAACTTACTGTAAAATTACAAAGAAAAATCTTTACCATTGTCTGAATTGTCTTTGTCTCCTCTATTTTAATTGTCTTTAACATGATATCTGTTTCTGCTCCTTACGCCTCAAGCCTGCCCTGGTTCTCCCATACCCTTGTCTGTGGGTTTCCTGAAGTTCCCATCCCATGGCCTTTGTATTTGTTTTTCCATCACTGTTGCCCTCGAGTGGACCCTGTTATGAACCGTGAAAGGAGTGTGATAATTGGAGGATCCAGCTTCCTGAACACTGCAATCCTTAAAATCCATCTCTGGAGAACTTTCACCTATTGCTCTCACTACTCGCCTTATTCTTTCTTTGGAAATGGAGAAACTGTGAGGAATGAGCTGCTGAAAGTGGAACTGGCCATAAATCAAGCTTCAGGAATTCAGTTTTAGTCTTTAATTTTTTTTGTTCAGATCTGCATAGTACATAGTGCTGAGAGTTGGTCACTGAAATCTGAGTGTTGTAGAAGTTGTCAGAACAGAGAGAAATGACAAGAAAAGAGTTAAAAGTAGTACATTTCATGATCAAGAGCAAGAGTAAATAGTGATTTTATAAAAAAAAAAAACCAAACATACTAAACAATATTATGAACATCATTCTGTTAACAATATATTTTGTGAGGACACAAACGCAAAGTCAAGAAAAAATATTAAGTAATTTTTAGGGGAAATCTCGATGTACGTTCCGTTCTCTACAGAACTGAAATTTTGACAGATTCTGATTGAGATTATTTTGGAGTCTTTTTGTAAGAGACATGGATAATTCTAGACTTGTGGGTTGGGGGATTGTACTTAGTGTTTTATTGCAACAATAAGAAAAACTAAGCTGCTGGTTTTTGGAGCCTTTTTCTCCAAAATTTATATAGACACACATCACCTAGCAGTTAATCTGTTTCTTTCGAATGATGGAATTGTAAATATCCTAACTGTAACTACGTTAGACAATTGTGAGATTTATTTGAATATATTGGGGATGTACCATAATTCATGTTATTAATCATTATGTCTTCTGATGTAAGTGTATATATTATGTACACATGCACATATAACATGTTTATCTTTTGTAGTGAAACATATTCAAATGCTAATTTGATATCTCTTCTATAAATATTGCTAATAAAGAATGGATACTAGTAACACTTATTCTGGTCAGCTATTAACATGAAAGGATGAAACTGCTAAAGCTGCATGAGGACAGTATCAAAGTAAATGCATTGCAGAAATTAAGGAGAAAATTATACTTTATGATGATGTAATACCTAAACCTCAGAGAAAGAATGCCTAAGATGCCTAAGACAGTACACTGCAGTGATTGCAACGCCTTCGCTCAGGGAGTGCTGTCATGGCTTCTGAAATGAAGGGAAAGAACTTTATCTTCCTTGGTTTACTACATCACCCCTTTTCTGTAGAGTTAGGGATATGCTATAGGATACAGACACACAAACACACAGACACACAGACACATTGCTTCATTTCAAAAGAGAAATGATTTGATATTCATTAGGTCAGTGAAAAATTTATGAAAGTAAAACATTTAAAAATACATCTTTGAGAATAAGATAAAGGTTTAGACATTTTGAAATGACAGTTTGAAATTAAAGAAAATAAAGATTTTGAGACAGAACATCATGAATAGAAAGTTCAGAACCACAGGACATGTTCCAGGATTAGAGGGCAGTAGATAAAACCAGCAAAATGGCATCTGATCACATTAGCAAACTAACAACTTTTTATCTTATTATATAAGCAGGAAAAATTATTATATATTTGCAGACATCTAAGCATGTGTGCGATTTTTCAATAGTGTAAGGATATGACCAGAAGCTTACTTTTTGTCACTAACAAATTGCAGAAGGGAGAGGTCACAGTTAGCGAGAATCCCTGGAAGGAACGGCCAGGACAGTGGTAGCACATATTTTATCTGCTAAATGACAAAAAGAATGGAAGAATACATTTGAGTTAAAATCCACAGGAATGATTTACTTATTTGAAAGGCTTAAAAAATTCATCACAAAACATGGCATGAAAGCATTCCATATGCAGTTTTTGGAAATAATACAAAATATATTCTTAATAAACCATATTTTACAAATGGATATCAATTGCTCAGTAAGAGAACATAAAAAAATGACTTTTAAAACTTTTTATTTTTGTGAATCTTTTTACATCATGGTGTGTCACACAGTTTACCCTTTTGCCCAAACAGTTTTGCTTGCAAATGTTTGTTGCAATGGTTCCTTGGTCTGGTATGAGGCGTCTGGCTTCTGTTACGTTTTCAATACTGGATCCTCACTAGGCTTCCTCTTGGCTATCCTGTTGCTGCACTGTGTCATGGAGCTCCTGCAGCTTTGGTTCCACACAGCTGGACCCCTTCACATGCTCTGGCCATTTTTAGATAGGGAATACGTTGTGGTGGGCCAGTTCAAAGTTGTGGATCTGGACCTGAGTTGCAGCCAAGTTTGTCAGGCCTCCCATTCTCCTATGCCAGTACCATTGGTGTTCTAGGTAAGGGCCAGTACCAGCTCTCCCGTACTGTTCCAGCAAAGGGTGTGGCTAGCTCTCCAGCATCCACACTTCCAGGTCCAGTTTCCCTACACTGCCCAGGTGGGAAGGGGGCCAGCTCACCAGCTCTCAAGTCTTCCACATTGCCCAAGTGAGGGGTAGGACCAACTCTCCTGCCTCACAACCTCAGGGCTGGCTCTCCAGTGCCCACAGCACCAGGGCCAGGTCTACTGTATAGCCCTCATGTGGTACAGGCCCATCCTCCCAAGTAAATGTAAAATAACATAGTTGTTATGTCTCCATGAGAAAAAAAATATTAAGCCAGCTTGTATGAAACATGGTAAACCTATTTAAGTACAAAGCAATGGTCTTAAAAATAACTTACTCTTTCATATACACATAAGTGCTTGTCTTGCTTCCCTTGGGAAATAAGGAGACTTTGATAATACTGATTTTCTTCTTTATTAATATCATGAATAACCTTAGCATAAATCTCTGCATATCCCATATCAGTTCTTTTGCAGTTAGCTGTCAATATTTGGCTTCAAAAACAGTGTTAGACATGTTTTCAACTTCCTTTTGGATAGTTAACTGAGTAACATCGAGCATGCATAAACACAAGGATTACCTGACACAGCCAGTGAAGTCTTCCTGCCAAGGATTTGGTCTTAAAATTTTTATGAGATGCTATTGGATTTGTATGTATAAATAATTATTGTTTTTTTGTAAAGAACTCATAGTAAAGCATAGATAATGCATTTAGGCAAATCACTGTGCAATATAGCTGATGTGCCAACATGGGTGCCAGATATCTGTGGAGGAGAACAATGCTAAGACATTACAAGGGAGAGACATCAGCTCTAGTGAATTAGTCATTCTACAGTCCCTAGAAGAAAGCAGCACGTGTAGAAACTTAGCACAAATAGGATTCAGAAAGTAAATACTTAAAGAGGAAAAAATAGAAACATAAATGGAGTCACCAATAAAGAAAATTCAAATATAATTTGAAGTCTGGATAGAAGTTGAGCTACTTGGTGCTGCATCACAAGCAAACATAGATTTAGATGTCAGATCAATATCTGGGTTTTCCTTATAGCTGATACCTATTTAAATTTTAACTTTTTGGTTTTTTTTTAAGACAGTATTTCTCTGTGCATAGCCCTGGCTGTTCTAGAACACACTCTGTAAAACAGGGTGGCCTTGAATTTACACAGATCTAGCAACCTCTGCTTCCTGAGTGCTGGGATTAATGGCATGAAGTTTTATCTTTCTTGATTATCAACTTTACATATCAACTCTTGTACCCATTTGTCTTAGTTTAGCTTTCTATTGCTGTGAAGAGACACTATGATCATGGCATCTCTTATAAAGGAAACTATTTAATTGTGGTAGCTCAAGTACAGTTCAGAGGTTCAGTCCATTATCATCATGGTGGGAAACAAGGTAGCATGCAGGCAGATATGGTGGAGTAGAAAGAAGTAGAGAGTTCTTAGATCTTGACTCTCAGGCAACAGGAGCAGTCTGAAAAACTGGATGTGGCTTGATCATATATAAGACTTCAAAGCCCACCTCCACAGTGGCATACTTCCTCCAACAAGGCCATACCTGCTCTAACAATGACACACCCATAATGTTGCCACTCCCTTTGGGGTACATTTTCTTTCAAACCACCACACTATCTTTAATATGATGACCTATTTAGTCCCAACAGCCCTATTCCATGTTGTAAAACTTCCCTTTTGAAATTATCTTTCTTCTCCATGCTCTAAGGCTAGGTGTTACCTCATCAACATCATAAGATAGCACAGTCATGCTCAAGGGATGCTAAACTAAGTCTTTTGCTGGAGAAATGGTGTGGTCATGATACATAAGATTGTATGGCTAAGGGAGAGATAATACCCAAGGAGAATAAATCATACAGATCTAATTCAGAGAAAATATCACCCATTTTTGAGCCATGATTCCTTACAATCAGAATTATATTTTACTTCAACTGTCTTCAGATTTATTTATTAAACAAATAAAATTTGATATCCATACTAAGCACTACTACCCATTGTAAGAAGAGGGCCAGCTTGTTTGTCCTGGGCAACCAGAACCAAAATAATCACACAGAAATTGTATTAATTAAAACACTGCTTGGCCCATTAGCTCTAGCTTCTTATTGGCTAACTCTTATATTAATTTAACCAATTTCTATTAATTTGTATATCACCACATGGCAATGGGTTACTGGCAAAGATTCTAACTGGCGTCTGTCTCAGAGGGTGGATCCATGTTTCTCCCTCTGCCTCTTCTTCCCAGCATTCCATTTAGTTTCCCCCACCTACCTAAGTTCTGCCCTATCAACAGGCCAAGGCAGTTTCTTTATTCATTTATGGTAATCACAGCACATAGAAAGGACTCCCACATCACCTCCCCTTTTCTGTTTAAATAAAAAGGAATGTTTTAACTTTTAGTGAAATTACATACAACCAAACAGGTATCAAGCAAGAATTGCAGTTAAAATATTTATATCTACTTTATCTTTTATTATAACTAAGGAAAACTATAACTATCTATCTATTTTTCAACACCATCAAAGACTCCAGAAGGATATAATATTACCTAACTAAACAGGAAATACACTGTAAGCAACTTACAAAATTCTAGAAATGAGAGACATCTTGCTGCCTAGACGGTTACCCAAAGTTCTTTTGTACCATGGGGGCATTGATCTTCAGCCTACAGGCCCATAGTATCAAGCAGACTTTTCCATGAAGCAGGAAATTTCAAAGATAGTTCAGTTATTTTCTTCTGTATCCTGCAGAATGTCTTGAAGACTCTTTCATGAAGCAGGAACCCTGAAGGACCATCTCACTTTTAGGCAAGTTCAGCAGTTATTTCTCTGCAGGTCCTGCAGGTCCAGTGAAGCAGTCCAGGCAGGAACAGTTTCTTGCCCAATGGCTAACCAACTCCATGAGGAGCCTCTTCAAGGCCCATCTTCCTCTTGAAGTAGCTTGGGCTGCCAGGAGCAGATGTGTCTCATTGTCATTAAAAGTCCTAAATTATTAAAACAGTTTAAATGCCATATTCTGAAGGTCTCTGAAAGATTTGAAGAATATTTATCTAACTGAAATATATCTCTATATATCTAGAAAACCTAACTAACATGACTACAATCTTGACTATTATAGATGACTATCTATTAACCTATATTCTTAATTATACATAACATTTTTAAATAAACTACACAAACACAATACCTTAATCAAGAGTAGAAATATACATATACAGTGGTGTAGGAGTTCCTGCTGTTTTTGTGTTGCTTTTCATTGGTTAATGAATAAAGAAAATGCCTTGGCCCTGATAGGGCAGAACTTAGGTAGGTAGAGAAGACAGAACTGAATTCTGGGGGGAAGAAAGCAGAGTCAGAGAGAAGCCATGGATCCTCCACCTCAGACAGATGCTGGTTAGAATCTTGCTGGTAAGCCACAGCCATGTGGTGATACACTGATTAATAGAAATGTGATAAATCAAGATGTGAGAGTTAGCCAATAAGAGGCTAGAGATAATGGGCCAGGCAGTGATTTAATTAATACACTTTCTATGTGGTTATTTCAGGTGTAAGCTAGCCAGGCAGCGGGGACAAACAAGGGGCCCTCTCCTTTCAACAATACAGTATAACAAAATTTACCTTAAATTTATATCAATAAACCAAGATCTATACCAAAACAAATTATTCACACTGTATCATATTCCCCTTTAAATGTAATTGTAAACAATATTTGGTAATATAGGCGTAGTTCTGTCCATACTGCTTCCTGCTCTTTGGGAGCACTATTATTCAGGTCTTTCATGGTGTATCCTGTGTGCTAGGTTCATCTCAGTCAGCAGTTGGGCAAAATAATCTATTGAGGGTGTTCACAGCAACCTTTCAGGGGGACATGGCCTATCAAATGACACCAGTATGGAAGCAATCCACAGGTTCTCATCCTCTGTGGAAACAAAAGAAGAACCTCTTTTCCAAAGCAACTTATCCTTAGACCCAAATTCTGATGTTAAGATACCTTTATAATATGCATGTTGGTTTAGCTTAGCAGCCCATACAATGAAATGTCTCTCTGTATTTAGCTCTTTCACAGTCAAAAAATTCAAAGAAAACACAATAATATACATAATCCAGACTCTCTGTGAATTTTTCATTTTTACGTGGCTTATTTTCCTTTACTCCTTTTAATCTATAACTATCTGTACTCTGTCTCTTCAAAAACTTTACCTTTTTTTCAAAGCATTAACTTTATTTTATGACACTCTATACTCTTTTTCTTCTTTCTTTCAAGCCTATGTACATTTATTCAATGCCACTACTCATCGGGATTTGTCTTTATTGCATATCTGTAATTATTTTCTGACCAGAAGTGCTTCTTAAAATGCTAAGCACTTCTTAAAACTTAAGCTTAGCTATTCCTGATATGTATGGTACTTCCTGCTTGCTCTGCACAGTCTGCTTGCATCTCTGAGTCATGCACACTGCCCCACTTTCAGGCACACAGCCAGTCCAAGTTGCCATCAAGAAACCTGCAGCAGTTTGCTCACAAACCCCATCCAAATGCTCTGTCTCCTGAAAGAGCTAGAGGTTGTGCTGGCAGCATGGCCCAGAAAGCCAGCATTTTAAAATGGCCATGGCATTTTCCTGCTACAGCTGAATCAGGAAATTCTCTCTTAACAAAGTTGTGGCAAGCCAACAGCAAACAGCAAGAAGCTGTGTTAAATTGTATTTTTTTTTTTTGATCTAGAATTCCTTTTCAAACCCTCTCAGGTTTTGCATGGATTTAGTTCACATGTTGGTACCAATCTGTAGCAGGAAGGCCCACTTGTTTTTCCCAGCCACCCAGAACCAAAATAATCACACAGAAATTGTATTAATTAAAACACTGTTTGGCCCATTAGCTCTAGCTTCTTATTGGCTAACAATTATATTAATTTAACCCATTTCTATTAATTTGTATATGGCTGTGTGGCAGTGGCTTACCAGCAAAGATTCTAACCAGCGTCTGTCTCAGAGGGTGGATCCATGTTTCTCCCTCCACCTTCTCTTCCCAGCATTCTATCCAGTTTTCCCTGCCTACCTAAGTTCTGCCCTATCTATCAACAGACCAAGGCAGTTTCTTTATTCATTTATGGTAATCACAGTACACAAAGGGGACTCCCACATCAACCCATAAAATCATTGATTAAGGTGATTAATCTCTTATGTTCCTTATCACTATATATATATAACTACTACTTTTTCATTTTAAATGATGTTATAAGAACTATTCTTTTGTAAATACAGCTATAATTAATGAGTTATAGTAATGATTTAACTAGAATGTTTTAGCAAGAGTAATAGAATAGTGGCATGCAGAATGATTTGAGTTGGGAAAATAGAATTTTAAGGTAAACACAATGTTAAACATTAATAAAGAACTATTCTGGATGCTTTGGTAATTTAATGTGCCTAGAAACTATAAGATGGTGCCAAAATTTGAGCCTGGGTGCCTGAGAAAATGATGGTATAGTTAAAAAAAATGAGAGCATCTAGAGAAAAGGTTGACAAGTTTATTTGTGGACTTATTAACCATAAGAACCTGGTAGGCAAGTTGCATACAATAAGGAACACCACTTCCTGGTGGATGCTGCCTGTCACTACCTTGTGTGGATGTTCATAACCATGGGGATAGCTGGAGCAGATGCTGATCTGTCGGTGCCTCATGAGGATGTTTGTAACCATGGGGATAGCTGTAGCTTTTAAGGAGGAGCATGTAAGAAGGAACTGGCAAAGATCTGAAGCAGCAACCTTGAAGGAAGGACTGCATTGTTTTGTGGAATAAGAAAACACAACAAAAATGGTGACAGAGAACAGTGATCAGTCATGTAAGGGAGGAAATAATGCAGTGTGTTCTTGTGCACACTGAGGAAAAAGGTCATTTAACAGTGAAATCCTGACAAAAGTAAAGGACCATATAAGTTTGGAATCACTTGGGACTGTTCTAAATTCTCTTTAAATCAGGAACCAAGGTCAGAAAAAAGAAAACATCAAATCTAAACAAATTGCTAACAGAAAATTGTTGCTAAGGGTAACTGGCTCCAGAGATGGGTTGACAATGGGATGTGATTTACACAAAGAGGAATATACAAGTAATACAGAGTCAGACTTCAGCTGAGGAGAACATAAGTGATGGAGGCCAAATCAGAGTGGGGATAGTATCAAAGTAGCGAGAAGACACCTGTTCAGCAATTAATACTAGTTTTCCAGTGTGATGGGAACACATAACAAAACTCTAAGGTATAAAATCTTATCATGCCAATTTGGTTGTTGTGCTTATTTAAGAACTAGACTGTCTTTATGATTTTGAAATATAATGAATCTTGATAATGAAAGGAAACCACTTTACTGGCTGTGCCTATGTGAAAAGAGTCAAGAATGACATACTGAGAAAAGGAGATTTTATAGAGACAAGGCATGTTGAATTTATTCTTTTTAATTGTGTTTCATATTCCTCTTTTATGAGTATTCTGTTATAAAATGCTACATAATATTTAATGAAATCAGGCCTATAAGATCCTTTAGATTTAAATTCTAAGTATGCATATGAATAGAGTTCAATAAAATTATTTTATTGATGCAAAAGAATGCATCCACAGATGCTTTCCTACTTCTTTGTAGCTTAATTTTTTTTAAGAAAATATGAATGTGCTAAGGGAATGGAGTAATTAATGCTGCCTGTCTCACAGGCAAAGAATACTCAACAAATTTACAGCTAAAAACACAACTCCAATCAATTCTTACTGTGTCTTAACATCATGTTTTTCATCCCTATCTCGTTCTTTTGTTAATTAAATAAGATTTGTTATTTTCTAGCCTGCAATTCAAAGAGCTTGCAGAACTTCACTAGTTCACAATTCAAAAGCTGTGTACTATTTTTATATGGAAAGAAAAATCAGTTTAGTATAGTAAGAGATTATATGCATGAAATAGTGGTAGAATGAGAGATCTGAGGATGTTAAGATAGTCTTTCTTTCCTATTTCAAGTGATTTCTCTTATCACCTTCCATAATTGAAATGAGATCAAGTAGAGAATACATGTTATGAATGACCTGAATGCCAGGAAGATGTCCACTAAGGAAAAACAAGCAGCTAAGCAGCATTTATGCAACAGCACTAATGTCTAAGTAAATGCTGATTGCTGCACTTCAAATGTGTATTCAGGAGTAATTCACCTGGGGCAGATTACCTACTCAATTAATGAGAGGGATGTGGGGGCTTGGTAAAATAACAGCCATCACATCCACCATTTTATTGAGTGGACAAGCAGGTTTGGAAGGTCTCCAGCAAGGTCCAAGTTACTCAACCTTGTTGACCTCCAGTATTTTCTACAAAAGTGCTTGCTAGAACTTAAAGCTTTCAAATGTATTTTATTGAGAGCAGCCAATTTTCAGTGCTGTGAATCAAGACTCAAATTCTAAAATATAATACTGACTGAAGGTATAGAAGCAAAATGAATTCTTCTTCAAGCTAAAAGATGCAGCCCTTAAGTATTTTGTGGGGGAAAAGCCATTTCCTATGTCATTAACATGTAGCTAAAAGCATGTTGCTTAAATCTCCTAAAAGTGTTTCAGGGGAAATGAATGAAAACCTTTCCAGGAACACAAGTGATATAAAACTGGAAAAAAATAATGTAATAATAAAATCTCCTTTACCTGGTTGAACCATTAGAACAGGTGGGCACATACTCTTTGATGTGAATGTCCAGTCATCCTGACTGGTTGGACCATCAGAACGGGTGGGCATATACCCCATGATGTGTATATCATGTCTATATTTAGCTATCTTGCTTTGAGAACATGTGGACAGCAGCTACCTCTGCATCACTGTGACCAAAAACCCGAGAGAAACAAGAAAAGGAGGATTTATTTGAGCTTACATTTTCAGCGGATTCATCCAGTGTTTGTTTGGCTTCATTCAGTTAGGCAGAGCACCATGGCAGTAGAAACATGTTTAGAAATATGTTCTCCTCATTGTAGAAAGGAAGAAGAGAGAAGTGAAGGAATTAGGTTACTTGTGCAACCTTCAAAGATACCTCCCCCCAGTGGCCTGCTCTATCTATGTCCCATCTCTTAAGATTCCAGAAATGTTCAATACATGCACCTCACCTATGGGACACATTTCATATTTAAACCATTACAAGGTGTTTCCCAACAAGACAATAGTTACATGAGCTTAGGATAGGAGCATCCTTGAGGAGGTAAGCAAGTGAGATAGAACTAGATAGATAGTGTTATGTAACTATGAATTGTATCACAAACACCTCTAAGCAGAACTGATGTAGAAAACAATTTAAAACATTGATCCTTCCTGTTCCTTTGAAACTACAAGTCTTATATTTGATCCACCACTCTTTCATTGCCAGCTTCTTTTGATAGAAGAAAATACTAAATGGTTTTATAGCCTAATATTAGGAAATAGAAACAGAACTTTGGTCCTTGTTAGGAAAGTTGGGCCCCTTTCTTTTTATTACTGATCATGAGCTTAAGGGTTTCCTCCTGCCTCATCCATTCTTCCGTCATAAACCATTTCCTTTGTGCATTCGTTCAGCTATTGGTCCTTTGTTCTTTTCTTCTATGGTAGACATGATCCTTGCCCTCAAAGACAGATTTGGTGTCTTTGATTTTCATCTGAACTCTCCTTTAGATGAAATTAGTTTTCCTCAGCAAATTTAAGCAGTTTCCAGCCTCAGAAACAGTTCCTTTTAAAACAGCTGCATTTGATCTGATGCTGAGGCAAACCCACCTTCCATTAGAATAAAGGTTCCCAATCTGTAGTCCTTGGGCCAAAAGTGGGCCATATCCCCATTGTTAACCAAACATTATAGGGATATATGCATGCAAATGTCAGGAGGGGGATTGCATATACAAAGCAAAGCAATAAGACACACTCAGAAATACAGTCAATATTGTCAGTAGGCCATGTGAGTGGAAATATTGAAAGACTCCAGATTATTGTGGGGTTCTTATCTATGGGGTCTAAAGGAAAGGGAGGTTTGGTTTGGATGGTTCTCTATTTTGATTGACAGATTAAATTCTATAACTATTTCTCTACTACTCATGTCCTTCTTGCCATGCATCTGAGTCAACTGCATGCCCAAGTAATGGCATAAGATGACAGATAATAGCTCACTTGGAGATACATTTTCACTTAGAGTGCCCATACCCCAAAACAGTCTTGGCTGATTTGATTCCTCCTGTTCTTGTATCTGGACACAAACAAAATATGACTGCCTAGAAGCTGTCTAAGTATGTTCACTTAGGGGAAGATAAACTTGCTTCATTTTTCAGAATGGGATTTGCATGTACCTTGATGGAGTGCAAGGTTGCTAATGAGGTACACTTTTGTGTATGTAGGTAGTATATGTCTCAGACTGACAAGTGTATCACGAGGGGAAGGTGCATGGCCCAAGCCAAGTACTCTTATAAATTATCCACTATGGTTGCCTGTCTCTTTGCTTTCTTCCTTTTAAAGAAAATCTGTGTTTGTTTCAGCTCTCAGGTATATTACTATTACTACTATCTGAAGTGACTTTTTCACTACATTGTCTTCATTTTATAATTATACTGTGCAGCCATGTATATTTTACCTGTATAAATACACTAGAATAAAGAATAAAATGATATGTGATGAAAGCTATGTAATGAAATAATATGAGGAAAGTAATTAGCTGTAGATAACACCTCCAGGAAAGATTTTCTATATTCATTATACCTGTCTATATTCAAAATTGCCTCAGAGAAAACTAAGTGCAGAGTAGAATATAAAAAAAGGGAAAGATGACAGGTCTGGGTTGTTTGCACATTTGAAATTAGGCTACGAAGGAGAAGGAAGCTAAAAAACACTTGTGTAAAGAGGAAAAATTGCATGACTTGTATCATACAAGACATAAAAATGGTTCAAGAAAGGAATGTTAAAATTTGACTTGTGCTGAAAGATTACGAAAGAACAGAAATTTGGTAAAATGTGAGTTGCTGACAGACTATGTAAAAGCAGTCTCAGTAACATAATTGATTTATGAACCTCACCAGAATGGGCACTAGCATTTAGTATTTATGATATGGGCCATGAAACTAGAAAAAGGACCATAAAGGGGGAAAAGAGATTTTACAGTAATGGGAAGAGCACTAGATTAAATGAGATATGAAGATGGAAAGGGAACTACTGGGGATGGAATGGTATGGTGGGGAGAGATGGACAAGAAGAACAAAGGAGGAAAACCAACAAACACAAGGAAGGTGTGTAAAACAAAAAATAGAACTGTTCATTTGTATGCTGATTAATAATTAAATTTTAAAAATGAAATTGTATCAAGAAAGGCAGCAGGACTACAGAGCGAGAGAAGGAAAAGCTCGAGGGTTTTCATTTCATCATGGGAATTGCTTTGTATATTGAAGGGAATGAACCATTAGACAGACATTAATAATGACTCAGTCTGGTTATGGCTGAATAAAAAGACTCTTGTGAAGAAAAGTGTGTGTTGGACTTCAGAAGAAATGTAAAGGAACTGAACTTGATGGAAGACAAGAAAATTGTTGTAACTGAAGGAAGGTCAGAAAAAACACACCTGGAGGTAAGCTGACAGACATGGTATTCATCCCTTGTTTGTATTACAATAACATACAAAGAGGGGTAAGAAGAAATTAAGGGTTTAAGAAGAGATGTGAAATAATATTTTTAAGAAATGAACACTCCAGGTTATTTTTGCAGATATGAAGGGCAATTTACAATTAGTGAACATGAACATAAAAGCAGGACTACTAGAGATTTTAACACCTTGAACTGGGGCTGCAGACAGAAATTATGTTGATAATAAGTTTAACTAGATTTAGAAGTTTACTTGTGAGACTCTTTCATTATTCCTTTCAGATAAATATTTCTTACCTGAAACAGCAGTTTTTGGAAAAGATAGAGCCATAACGCCGAAAGGATAGTGACAAAGAGGAAACCCACATGCATGTTCACAGTGAGTTCTGCTTTTGAACACCACTTTAGAATTACACTTTAAACACAGGTTGGTTCTAGTAACATGTACGAGACATTCTATTCTTGTGCACACTGTTATGGTCTTCCTTTCGGATTTAAAAGTAATATGCACGTACATTTCCCATGAGGTGAAATGAACGAAAATAAAACTGATATCAAAGAAGTCCAAATTTGTCATAAAGGTTATGATTCTTAAAGCCTGTGAGCTATAGATTGCTTATCCAAAGAGGAAAACGACTAAGTCAAGAGCTGACCCATGCTTTTATACAGCCACTTCAGAATGCTGACTTTGCTTCCAAATGCATATCCATGCTGGTTTGCATGGAAGTGGGGTCTAATTCAGAATGCCCTGCTTTCTAGGTGAGAGCTCTCCCAATTGAACTGCACACTGGGTGCTCTCCAGTGCTCATCACCATGTGTTCATGCAGTTGGAATTGACTTGTTAAACATAGAAATGTCCTTGAGGGATGTTAATTTTTGGTGATCTTTTATTTTCTACATTTGGTTTAAATATTAATATATTTTATATGTAAATTGGTACATATTTGGGTGTTGGTTTTTGGAAATGTTTGTGTAGAGTTAGCAATACCTTTATATGTTTGTAAACGGCATCTGTGAAACTACCTGACTATAGACTTAAAGTTTATAAACTATAAATTCAACTAATAAGCAAAAGACTATTAATAAAATTACCCTTCTTAAATCCTGATATTGATAATTTGTGTTTTTTTTTCTTTTTTCCTGATCAATATTATTTTTTTCATACATTGTTTTGTTTTATTTTTTCCATTCAAAAACATAATTAAGGAAATAAAATTTTTACCTTTCTTCACCTTCTCACAGTCCCCTCCCAATACCTCCCCACCCCTCCTCCCTCCCCCTTCTTCCTTGAAAGAGGGCATGGTGCCCTGCCCTGTTGGAAGTCCAAGGCCCACCCC
>PVIU01008042.1:0-86426 GCA_004026605.1 Ondatra zibethicus
CACACACACACACACACACACACACACCTTAGTTCTGTTCCTCCGGGGAACCTTGATGGACACACCCCCGTGGGTTTTTCCATTTATTTTACATTCTAACTTTCCTCCAGTCTCTGCATGTTTTGTGTCACTTTCTCTCTCTTAAGATAGTGGCTTTTTGTTTAATCTAGAATTTTTAGTTGTTCTGTGTGGAAAAAGCAAATTCACCATTACCAGAAGGTTTTTGGTTTTGTTTTTAAAGCTGTTAGTGATTTCAGCTTACAGGATAATTTTACGATTTTTTTTTTCTCACCTCCAGCCCCTTTGGGAGAGCCAGTAAAAGGAAGATAACTTTTTCTTCTTTTTTTTCTTATGTTGCAAAGCATATTTTACCCAGAATTAGCCTGTGGCTTCTCAGATATACTTTTCAAAATAAATGCTTTGTGGTTGCAGACCTCTTCTTTGCTTGCTGTGATCCTATTTAGATATCCCCCTTGTTTTAATTACCTTAGCCAACATCAATTTGCCTCGTGTTATGCTTTGTTTATTCTGGGAGAATTGTCCCTAGGACAAGAATGGGCTGGTGAATCTTAGTACCTCTTCTAACACCTGGCACAGCACCCGAAGGACTAGGTTTCTTTGCTGCTTAGTAATCACCAATTATGATCACAGTGGGATATAAGTAATCTGAAATTGTTACTTCTTATGTTTTTGCCTGCATGTGTGTGTGAACACCGTATGCTTGCAGGAAGCCAGGAGAGTGCATCGGATCCCCAGGAGCTTGAGTTATAAGTAGTTGTGAACGGCCACACAGGTGTTGGGAACCGAACCTGGTCTTCTGCAAGAGCAGAGAATGCTCTTCACTGCTGAAACCGCTGAGCTGTCTCCGTAGCCATAATCATCTGAAAATTTAAAACTGTTTTTAGTTGTAAGCTTGCCATGCCCATGCCCCATGTTCAGCCCCAGCACTACACGTGCATATACACACACTCTGTTCTGGGAAATAGGACGCATCTCAGACAAAGCTAATATGTCATTTGGTTTTTCCCTCACCCCACCCCCGGCGCCACCGCCACCCCTCTTTCTCTGTATTTAGGATCCTATGTAGTTCAGACTGGCCTTGAGCTCTCTATGCAGCAAACTGGTCTTAAGTCTTGATCCTTTCCCCTTTACTTCTCAAGTGTTGGGTTTCCAAGTGTGCATCACCTTTCTTGACGCTTGTGTCTATTCATTCCTTCTTCTCCTTTCCTTGACAAACACACACTCACACCTCTGCAACATCCTTATTTTTACATACTGATATACTTGATTAATCTTTCCATGTTCGTTGTATTCCTGCTGATTATGTTGGACATTCTACCCTCCAGACTTCTGCTGACAAGAGTTAATTTACCCCGTGTAATCTCCTCAGGAAAGCTCTCAACCCTAATTGAACCAGTAAAGCCTCATTGTTTTTAGCCTGCATATTTGAAATTTATGATAATTAGGACAAGAAAAAAATTAAAATTTATGGCCGCCAATTAATGACTTTGAAGACTATTTTTCATAGGAGATAAACAGCTTTAAAAACATCAGTTTAAAATGTACCAGTTACACATAAGTTTTTATCTGCTTTTCATTACCAAAAAAGTAGAAGTTTGTTTTGCTCGCTCTGCACATTCAAAAGCAATAAAAGGTACATGCCATTAAAATAATTCTGTGTTAGATTTGTCACTGATGAGGACTCTGCTCATGTGAATTAAACACGACTCTTCTTTTCCCACATTGCCCCTCACTACCTCCCTGTTCCCTAGTGTTTTATGGCTGGAGTCCCTGTAGTTTACTTCTTTTGAAGGGGCACTCCCTGAGTGAGTATCCCTGGGTGCTTCTGGGAAGGAAAGCCAACTGGGGGCGTTGCCTTCGGGTGTTACATTAGCTTACAGCTTTTCGTCACTTTGGACGTCATTTCTCAAATGTCACCATGGGAATGAATAAAGGGTGTGCCTAAGCACAGATAACTAAAAACCTCTTATTGTGAAATGGATGCATTTAGGAAGTCTCTTCCAGATCACTCTAGAAATGCCCAGATGTGTTTCTGGCTAACCACCAACAGAGGTATAATTGGATCCGATCAATATTAGACAACGTTTAATGTGCTCTTTTCGAGAATTAAAGTCACTTCCATCATCTTTTCTCACCTTCCATAAAGAAGGTGAAGATGTGTTCTGCGCCCAGCTTTGGGTTTTGAGCCCAGCTTTGGGATGCATAGCGCAGGCACAAGAAGAAGACCCAAGAGTTTTGATGCCCTGTGCTCATGCCCCCCTTCAGAAGTCTTTGCCACTCTACAAGTCCTCACGCCATCCAGCCTTAAGGACATTCATGAAGGGAATTGCTCCTCAAGTCTGGATGAGCTGTCTCGTCCTTGGGCGCAAGCAAGGGAAGGACTGTGGAGATCCACTTCCTCTCCCAATGCAGGCAACATAGAGTGAGGATGTAGGGGACATGGCGGTGTCTGACACTGGGCCGGACCTGAACCTTCCTTGGAGGAATCAAAGCGCTTCCTACCCCGTTTGAACCCCAGAGAACTTCAGCCTTCCCTTGTAGATGGGGTAGCGGTCCAGGACTGCCTCTCCTTCAGGAAAGAGCCAGCAGATGGCATCGAATTCCTGAACAGAGGTGGCAGAGAAGTTAGGATAGAGATGTCTTGGAGAGCAGTGTGGTGGACTGAGCGCATGCCTAGTAAGCTGAGACCCAAGGTTCTGTCCCCAGAACTGCAAAAATTTAAAAAGTCCTTTGACATTGGCTTTGTTTTTCTTAGTTTGGTTTGTAAATATTAGATAAATACAAAAGTAATATTCCTTTAGGTACTTTCTGTATTTAGTTTCTGGTAAGTTTTTGGTCTTCTTTGCTTAGTGGGGTTCATTGGCAAAACAAACCTGGGGTTAGCAGACTATCTTCCACTGACAGGGCTGCTCGGGGAGTGTGGATCTAACAGGAAGCACCCGGAGCAGGGTGGTGTTCCGTCTTACTTGAAATGCATTAAATACTACAGACAAGTTGAAGGTGTGTGACATGGGTCTTTCACATTGTCAGCAAGCTCTCGGTTTGTTTCTCCTTCCTCCTCTTCTTCCTAGTGCTGGGGGACAAACTCAGGCCTTGCATGTGAGAGGTGAGCACTGTCCATGAGCTGCGCCCACCTCCTTATTGTGGTTCTTACTGGCCTAACTGTAACATGCTGTGTGACACCTCATGATCAGGCACACTCTGCCCACCATGCACTGCCCGGAGGTTGACCTAGCGTAGGCTGGTGACACACTGGGCATTGGCTTGATGTCTTTGTTCTTCCTGTATCCTTGCTGGCTCCTTTCCCATCATCATCTCCTCCTGACCACTGCATTGATCATCAGACGTAAGGCCTAAGCTGTTCATTCTGTGTTATTACTTCTCATTTTTCTGAGATTTTGTTTTGAAGGAAGTTAAAACACATGGCATTGAGGGGGACTACTTTGTACCCTTTCAATAAAGGCAGCCATAAATGGAAGCTTTGTACTGCCTGGGCGCTCTCTTTTTGCTGACCTATCGTTTAATTTCCAACGTCTAGACTTGATAGTCTGAATTTAAATACAAGACATAAACAGAATCATCTGGGACTGATTTTTTTCCCACACTAAACATTTCTTTCTGATACTTGTTTCCAGGAGGCTCCTTCCTCCAACCACACCTCCAGATGAAAATCGTTTCATTAACTGAGAAAGTTTTAGCTGAACTTAATTTCTCTCCTAAACAATCACACATACTGTATTGGTTTAGGCTTCGAGTCTCCAGCCTGGTACAGACCACAGACCCATGCTCGGAGAACTGCCACAAGGTCTCTTGTTCCACCCAAATGTGGTGTTGCTCCAGCCCACTGGCTTTTTGCTCAGTCTCACAGGCCAGTTGATTCTGGGTGTGTGGCCTTTCTAATTGCCTGTGGTTTTCCTGTCTGGTGACAAAGGCTGAGCAGGACCTCTCCTGGGGGTGTTCCACAGACAGGAGTGTGAGCCCCCGACATCCGGCTCCCCCTCCAGTTTGTTGCATGTGTCTGCTCTGTGTTCAAACAAAATATTACAGTTGATATAAATAAAGTTTATGCAGTATGCGTTTAATGAAAACGCCCCCACTCCTCTGTTAGATTCACGCCCTGGATCACTTTAGCCTTAGTTTGTTGGGCTCTGCTTGCCTCCTAAGCCCAAGACTGTGGGCTGCAGGAGGCATTGGGTGGTGGAGGAGCTTCCGTTATTTGTACCAGGAGGTGCAAGTCTGCAGAGCTGACCCGGAGAAGCTCCAAACTTTGACTCCCAGGGTGATAAAACCCAGACGCCTTCTCCGGTTGGCACCTTTCCTCCTACTCCATCCTCAGCAACTCGGCTTTTTATCTTCTCCTCCAGGAGCCGGGTCTAAGAGGAGGACGGGCAGGCGGGCGAGGGAGAGTGAGGCCAAGTAGATGCCCTGCTCACTGCTAAGCAGATAGTTCCAGCCCAAAAGAGTGTTCTAATTAAGAACGATATCAAAACCAACCAACCAACCAGCCCCTCCCCCCACCCCTCTACCCCTGGGGTCTGCAGAGACAGGTATGCCACTGAGTTTGATTTTTTGATTTGTTGCATTTTAGCACGGAAACAGGGTTTCTTTTCTTTTATCACCAGGGATAATTAGGATCTCTGGGACATCTACAAGGCCCCTTGTTTTTCTAACTCAGAATTAAACTGTACTGTCTTCATATAGCTGTTAAAGTGACTTGGTAAATGGCTCTACCAGCTTTTAATTTAGCAGAACTTTTATAGAGTCTAAAAGTTTACTAGTTAAAGGTCTGTTCGTGCTGAAATAAAGTACTGAGTTCTCCAGTGCTCTCCTCCCATCCCAGACTTTAATTATAAAGCCACAATCACACCAGATAGTAAACCTTAAATATTTTAACATTTTCCCAGCAGGAGACAGCAGCACATAAACCAGCATGCAATTATAGCAAGAGATTTATTTCTCGCTGACCCAGGAAGCCATGCCTCAGTGCCTGGAGAAGATGCAGTCTGCCCTGCCCTCCCCAAAGGTGCTAATTAATTAGCATAAATACCTGTAGTGAGTTAAGTACACTTGCTAGGATGAATGACAAAGGAGGGAGAGCTTCGGACAGTTACCATGGTAAAAGCCTTAGGTCTGTTTACCAGGTGCTCTGGGATTGTTTGTAAATGTCGAGTTTAGTTCCAAATTTATTGAGCATTTTATATAGTGCTGTCTACTCTTCCTCTAGGTCCTGCTTCATTGTGAAAATTCACTTATTTAAGTCTGTAGCTATTTAGAAGCAGTAGAAGTTCAGGGCATGAATTCACAAAAATTTACCATCGCACTATTTGGTAAAAAACGATTTGAAGAGGGACATCGTTATGGTTTATTAGATAAAAGTTCTTGCTACCAAACCTGAGGACGCATCTGACGCATCTGCCTCCTGGGACCTGCACTGAGGAACGAGAGAACCGAGCCCCAGAGGCTGCCCCTCCCCTCCAGGCTCTGACCAAGGCGCACCCACACTAAATGGATGAAAGTAAATGTCATCCTTAAGAAGTGGCTTTAAAAAGTGACATAAAACACGGAAAGATGAATTCTTAAACTTGGCCAAAGAACAGTTTTCAGGTGTTTTTTAAAGTTTCTTGTTTATGTCCAAATCATTGAGAAATTAATTGTAAATTGCTCATTCAGGGCTGGAGAGAAGTTAATTATAAACTGTTCATTCAGGGCTCAGTGTAAGGAGACTGCACACTGTGCTTAGAGAGGACCTGGGCTCAGTTCTCATTGTCATTGGTGGCTCACAGCTGTCTTCAGCTCCACCTCCAGGAGGTCTGATGCCCTCTTCTGGCCTTCGCAGACACTGTGCACAAACCCAGAGTTGGATACACACATCCACACATAATTTAAATAAATCTACAAATAATAACCCAGTAGATCAACATTTCAAACCCGCTCATTCATTAAAATTCAACTCTTGAAGGACATTCACGGCCAGTTTTTTTCAAGTTAAAGTGTTTCTAATTGTGATGCTGGAGAACACAAACCTCGTCCCTTGACCCTCCAGTTTGAATGACTGCCCTTGAGAGAAATTGAACTGGCTTGTCTTTAGAAGCGCAAATGTATCACGTGTTTCTAAGAATGTTCATTCAGCAATCCAAGTTCCTTTCCTGCTGGTGTGACCAGATCACCTGAGGTAGGTAATGTCACCAAGGAATTTTGGCTCATTGTTTAGGGACTCAGTGTATTGTGGTGAGGAGGGGGTGATATATCAGTGTAGGTCATCTCCCTGTGGACCAGAAAACAAAGAGGAAGGGACGATGGCATGTGGCGACTTCCTTCTTTTCCTCTTTCATTCCGTCTGCCCCTCCCCCCCGCCCATGAGATGGAGCTACCATCTCATGGATTCCTCTTTTCTCTTCAGCTGATCTCTTCTACACACCCTCACAGACATCCGCCGAGATGTGTTTCACCACATCCCAGCTTATCCTTAATCCAGTCAAGGGATGCTGAAGACTGACCGCCACATCTCATATTAAATACAGAGTTGTGTGTCTGTGTGTGTGTGTGTGTTGAGGGCTTTTGAAACTATGTTAATTACAGTTATTTCCTGCTGTGGAGTTTACAAAACAAATTGGAAATAAAAGAAAACACTTTAGATACAAACTCGGGTTATGTGGTAGTGTCTGCAACCACCAGGGTGGTCGGAGTAATGATCTACATGAAGCAAGGAAGAAATCCAGTTCAACATCTCTCAGTAGTCTGTGTTAGATTAAACTTCTAGCATCTGACACTTGGCAGTTTATTTTTAGGCATATTTAAGTATAGTACAATTTTGGAGGGAAGGTTTCCTGGTGTAATACAATCCCATCTATACAAAGAGGCATAATTACATGAAAACACATCTCACAGTGCACACCACTGCTTCCTTGGAGATGGGTTCTAGAGATAGGCTATGGGCATGGGGGAAGATCTGATGTGGTCTCAGTCATGCAGACAGTGTAGACACCATCTTGGCTATTAGCCACCTCTGGTCCTAGTTGTAGAAGCTTAGGGAAGCCAGGCATGGCCTGGCCCTACCGATAGCATAGGGATCACCAGGCTCTTAGCCACCTCCATTCCCAGCCTCTGGGCAGAACGCGAGTTATACATCATTTCCTTTGTAAAGACAGCGTAAGTGTTTACCATTCCTGGCTTCCTCAGTGCTATCTGTGAACTCAGGGATCTGTGCTCCCAACAGGATTAAAGAAGAAACAAAAAGGTTGATATTGGTAATAGATATTTTGGTATGTGCATATGTGTATATGGTGCTGGGGTAAAACCAGGGCCTTGATGACAGAACATGCATTCTATCTTAAAAAAAAGAATTTTCTCTTTCAGAAATCTTTAAGTTCTTGAGAGCAAGAACTTTGTTTTAATCATGGAGAACCCGTTAACCTGAGAAAGTAACGGGGTTTCTCCAGGGACTTTCAGGGACTGCTGGTCATGAAGTGCAGTGGGAAGAAGAAGGGCGTCTTGAACATCCTTACACCTAAAATGCTAATGATTTCTCCCGTGAATTTGGTGATGACAGTACTCGGTATTTAACGTCAGTTTGTTCTGGCTGGTTGGCTACAGACCTTCATTCAGAGGCACTGGGACAGATGAAGGAGACCGTGTTTACACACAGCAGAACCAGGAAGGGTGGGATAGTGGCATAATTACAGCTGCCTGGGCATCCAAGCTGGGATTACAGCAGAGCATGGTAAAAGCTCCCGATGCCTTTATTGATCTGCTGCGCTGTTTCCTTAGGTCGTGATCATCCATAGTAAGTATAAGCTCTGAGTCACTGGCTTTATGCTGGCAGCGTGAGGAGAACGAGGCACCCGTGGACTCACTCCGTTGAGCTTTGTTCTTCATCCCTGTGGAGGGAATGTGGCTTCAGATGTGTGCGCCTTTATTCTGACTGACTTAAGAGCAGGGAGCTGAGTCAAAGAGCCAGGGAGAAACGACTTTCTTTTCTTAAGCTGTGATACTTGGAATCAGCTAGGACCAGATATCAGGAAACATCTGTGTGTGTGTGTGTGTGTGTGTGTTGTAATGTTTCCATATCTCTGAGATTGCATACATATTTTCTTAAATATATATTTTGCTTTGGACTAGGTGAAATCTACGCTTTGAAGAAAAAAAACAAGAGTATGTCAGAGTAATCAGCACAGGAGGCTCAGAGGTCAGTGACAGTAAGTTGAGATTAGAAGCTGGACTACTGTACACAGTACAGGCCACAACTATAAGGTTATGAGAGAACACAAGGCAGTTGCTTGTTAGTTCTCCGACAAAGACTTTCCAGAGAGGATAGCAGGAACAGTGTGTCCCTCCAGGGTCTGGGTCAGAGCTGTCTACCTTTGTAGTTTTCCATCCTAGGCTTCAGGGTAGGACCGACAGAACCATGATAAAAATGTGATGTTCTTCAAATCAATACTTCATCGAATCCAGTAGTTTGTTAGTTACTGTACTAGACAGAGTGGACACTCATTTGAGGTCCTGGAAAATACTGTTAGATTACTGTGGCCACTGTGGAAATCAGTGTGGAGGTTTCTTTAAAAACTAAAGATAGAATTATCATAAGATAAAGCTATATCACCCCTGAGTAGGTACCAAAGGGATCTAAGTCAGCCTATCACAGAGATATTTGCACAACTGTGTGTATCAATCACAGAGATACTTGCTCATCGGTGTTTATCCCTATACTATGCACAGCAGCCAAGGTATAAAAGTAAGCAAAATGTCCATCAGTGGATAGATGGGTAGAGGAACTGGTGTCTGTTCAGCACAGTTTCATTCAACTGTAATGAAGAGTAAAATTGTATCATTTCCAGAAAAATGCCTGGAACCGGGAATTACTATGTAAAGCAAAATAAGCCAGATGGACAAATATCATGTATTTCCTCTCATATGTGGAATCCAGATTTTTTTTTTTAAGTGTACATATATGACATGAAACTAGAGGGCACTGTGGAGGGCAAGGAGGGTGTTGAAAGGGAGAAGGGAATGAGAAAGGGTGTGGTTGTTTGAATGGGATGTTCCCCATAAGTCTGCAGTTGGTGACTGTTTGGGGGAGGACTAGGAGGTGTGGTCTTAAGGGAGGAAATGCCACTGAGGACTGACTTGAGGTTTCCGAAGACTCACCCTGTTTTCAGTGCCCTCTCTGCTTGCTGTTTGTGGTCTGAGATATGAACTCTCTACTGCTCTTGCTACCATGCCTGCTTGCTTCTGCGTTCCCCGCTGTGATGGGCACGGACTCTTATCCCCCTGGAATGTTAAGCCCAAAATAAACTCTCTCTTCTATGAGTTGGCTTCATCATGGTGTTTTTATCACAGCAGCAGAAGGCCTGACAGAGACAAAGGGTAACTGGGGGAAAAGAAACAAATTTGACACGATTTCTCTCATGTGTGGAGCACACACACATAAACACGTGTACACATATATTACATGAAAAACCTAGGGGGATATGAGGGGAGGTGACCATCAAGAAGATGGAGGGAAGGTTAGGGAGCATAACGGGAGGGTAAATATGAGTGAAATATAGTGAAATACATGTATGAGAATGTCATAGTGAAGTCCATTATGATGTGTACTAGCTAAAATGTTATAATTTAATAATGTGATCATATATTAATATTAATTATGAGTGATGGAACACAGCTAGGATGGGGTAATTCAATAACATAGACTGGGATACTGCAGTCTGATAAATTCTCTGGAGTAGGAGGAGTTAGTGCAGGGCGCTGTGAAACCTACTCCAGGCTCAGGGAGGGGGAGCTTCTGGGGTGTTCTCAGCATGGGTCACCTAAGCTCGAAAGGATACACACTTCTTTGTCCAGGCAACAGCAGAAAAGCATTCTGGGTCCAGAAGGCAGGTTTTATATGCTAGGCAGCAAAGGCGAGAGAACACATGGTTTTCTGAGGACCACTCACGGCAGGTCAGTTTGATTGGAGCAGAAAGCACACCGTGACACACTGAGAAATTAACTGAGAAGAAGCCTTTTCTGGTGTAACAGTTGTTAGTAGTCCTGTTCAGGAGAGGAAGGGGCAGGGAAAGCCTTTGCAGTTCCCTGGAGGATGGAGCCAAGAGAAGAGATTTGGTAGACATCAAGGAAGATAACAGAGATTTAACCTCAATGCTCACAATGGTGGACTTCTGTGAGTTCCAGGCCAACCTGGTCTACACAGAATGTTTCAGGAGAGCCAAGGCTACATAGTAGGACCCTGTCTCAAAACAAAACAAAAAATAGGGTAGCGAAGGACAGTGAGAACAAAATTAATGCCGTTTGACTGGAAGAGATGAGGTATAGTTACTTCTGGCATTCTCATGTCGCGAAAACGAGTTAACATAGCCAAGGTAAATGGTTATAGTCACAAAGGGCTGTTTTCAAGGCTGGTCTCTGGTCAACATCTGGTGACTTCAAACTCAGGAGCCTTTCCTCCAGTGTGTGACAGGCATGGCTCACTGTGGCTACACTGATGGTATTGACATCAGTTTTATACTGAACAACCGCTGTCCTTCTGGGAACCTAAAATTAGACAGGGGCTGCAGGGGATCAACCTTCAGGAAGATCTCTTGTCCATCTGCATCGCTTCACTGGCTAGCAGTATTTCCTACAGGGGTTATAGTTCTCATGCTGACATCACCGGAAGGGGACCCTTGATTTCCCCACGTCTTTGCTCCTGATGCTTTCCCATTGCCGACTGTAGTTGGTGCTCCTTCAACATAATGAATTATGGCCATGATTTTGGCCATATGTTGAGTCTCATAAGCCATCTGGACAAATCCCTGAAAGTGGCTGTGCTTTGTATTTCTCAGCCACAGTCCCCTGCAGTAGTACCTCAGGGGTTAAGAACACAGAAGGAGTAGTAATTATGGGATGGGAGCAACCACATGTTCTTCTTTACGTTTTCCAGCTTAGTTGCCCAAATTCCCCCATCTGGGTTATTTGGAGTTGACATTTAGTTAGTGACTGTTTTTTGCTTACAAAATTAATTTACCTGGAAAACTTTTTTCTCCCTCAACATGCTTTCATTCATTCAGCCAGTCTTTGGTGAGATGTCCCTGGTCATTTGAAATTGGTTAAGCATTTTAAAGGCCATAGTGATGCTTAGAAATAGTAACTGAGTGTTCAAAGAGGTCACCACACCATTACACTGGGAAGATTCGCCTCTGAAAAGCAGAATAGCATGCATTTTGGACATGAAGTATTTCCATACGCAGATATTTTTATCATTGAGAAATTGCCCAACATGTTCCCATATTCACTGATGGGCATGGTGAATAGCTTATGTCATCATACGCATTATGCTTACTTCAAAGTAGATACGTTGCGTTTCTAGTCATTCTCATGTGAACAACGTTTCTTCTCCTGATGTTAAAACATACTTAAAATTAATATTAAGAACCTGTTCACCTTTTGGCAAGGTTCCCTAAATTCAGCATGCCTTCCATCTTCTCCAGCTGAGTATGCCTTCTGTGGGGAGGTCAGATCATTTTCCCATAGTAGAGTAAAGGGCCTTTTGAGTGTGCATGAGTCAGGAAAGGACCCTTCGGCTGGCTCTTTCCACCTAGGCACAGTGAGAGGGGATGATCTTCAAGTTACCCAGTCAGCACACTGTGCCGCATGTAATCAGTGTGAGCATGGTGCCTGCTGCTCACGCCTGATGAAAAGCCCCCCATTTAACTAACAGGACACATTTGTGTTACCCTGGGAAACTAAGAAGAGTTTTGGCTTGGAGCTGTCAACATTCTAAGGAAACATCAGCCAATGAAGTTAGTTCATTAAGAAGTCAATCCCCTTATTCAGAGTTTTAGATTCTAATGGTATGGCCTATTTTTTTCCTCCATGGAGAAAAATAGAAATTAAACCTTCAGCATCATGATTCTGGTAAACGTCTCCTCTTGCTCAGGCAGAACAACGCCGTGTGATAGGGCCCCTCAGCCAAGTCCACTATCATTTCTTGGCAAATGAATACAAGTGTTCATCTGAAACCACGCTTTCCGGATTTTTCTTTGATTGTGTATGTTTTACTAAATATTTTCCCCAGCTTATTGGAGTTGATGTGAATCGCCTCACACACATTTGGTCTCAAAGGCATATGTCGGCACATATTTTCAGTTGTATGTGTATGTTCTGAGATGCTTGTGGTCCCAGCATTCCACTCCTGAGTTTTATTACGGTTATTTCCATCTCTTGTGTCACCATTGAGATTGTGAAGGTGTTTAAGATGTTTATTTCTAATGAAACGAGTACCTCCATGGAGTCAAGATTCAGGTAGGAATGAAGGACAAGGAATGGGTACCCAGCAGGCATCAACTAAAACTCACTGGGTAGGCTGGCCTTTGAGCAACTCTTAGAGCGACCATCCTGGATACCATTTGTCTGGTTTAGCAAGGTAGCAGGACAATGCATGGGTCTCAGGTGGCTGGGGTAGTGGGAGCCGAATGTGTTTATCCCCGTGCAGGTCTAACCCTCATTCTACAATGGGGAGAAAGCTACAGTGAGAATGTTGTCCAAAGTATGATGCCTGAAGGAGCAATTGCCATGTCTCCAAACTGAGTAATCAGTGGGGTACAATTATTAAAAATGAAACAAGAGCCAATTTGTCTCTTTACTTTTTTCTCCTCTGATTTTGTTAATTCCCAAATGATCAAGGAAGATTATTTTTCTGCTATTTGGGCAGTGCTATGCCATTTTTATCATTTATCAAAAGTGGTAGTTAAGATATGATTAGGAGGAAGGAAAACTTGGTGAAGTGTTTGCTCATGAAACTGTGTAGAACTCTTAAATCAATGGTTCAAAATGGGACACTTAAATTCGACAGATCTTGTCAAATACTCCACAGTTGAAAGCGGCGTTTCTTGGAATTTTGAGCAATGTATTTGGTGATCTCTGGAGTAGTTCTATTTGTTAAAACTGCCGTATTCTGAGACGATAATGTAAGTAGCTTGTACTGTGTCTTCTTTTTTAATTTTCATATTAATGTTTAAATGCCTTCTGTTCCAACATAAATGGATTTTGCTTAACAAATATTGCTCGTAATTAGGCTCTTACCAGCTTAAACTGGCTCCTGGAAGCGTGCAACACATTTCGTCTTCATTAGTTCTCCTAATTGAGTTACAGAAAATGAAATATTATGATGCCACAAATAATTGTCTCTTACTTGCCTTTTTTTTTTGAAGCTTTTCAAAAGAGTTAACATTTTTTTTTAAATGACAGAAATGTTTTGTTTTTTCCTTAGCTCTATACTTCATCCCTGAGTCTAACACTATTCCTTGCAACAGCTGAGGTGTATCTTACAGGTCTATTTACAGTTCCTTAAATTTTATTAATTCTTTATTTTTACCTAAGTGCTTGTGTTGTATTTTCTCTGATTCTGCTGGCATTGAAAGCTTGACAAGTACATTCCACGAGAGTTGGTTAAAACATCACATGCAAAAGATCCAAAGCCTTTTTCACGTGCTTTCCCACTAGTGAATTTGGAGCTCATTAGTGATATGGATCTGGGCAGATAGACAACTTTGTTAATTATGTAAAACATTATCTATACATTATTTTTATTACACATAAGAGATATTCATGCGATTTTGAAAATTTTCTGTCATTTTTATTATTTTCTTAACAATAAGGACTTGACTATTCTGTGATTCATGAGCTAAGGTTGTAGAATGTACAAGTTCTGGGGTACCTCTTCCAGTGCTAGCTGTTAGATTTGTTTATCATCTGCCATCCCCAAATCTCTTCATTCTGGCTTCTTGAAGGGAATCTTCCAAATGGTCGAGAAAGTATGAACATTTTATTTCCCTGAGAAGAAAAAGGCAGGGGAAAAATCCTATTCACCAAAGATAAATGAAATTTATTATTTTGTAAGGTAATGTATTACTTTGGGGCCCTGACCGGCCCTGGCTTTTGTCCATCATAGTTTCTATCATATGTGTTTTCTAAAAGACAGTTTCATTTTAGAGACTTTGGTGTTGTAGGAGGAGCAGGCTGCGTTCCGCTGCCCGGCTAGCTTAGCCCCCGAAATAACCACACAGAAATTGTATTAATTAAATTACTGCCTGGCCCATTATATCTAGCCTCCTCTTGGCCAACTCTCACATCCTGATCTAGCCCATTTCTATTAATTTGTGTTCACCACAAGGTCATGGCTTACCGGGAAAGATTCTTACCAGTGTCAGTCTCAGGCAGGAGCTTCATGGCGTCTGTCACACTGTCCTTCCCAGCATCCAGTTCTGTCTTTCCTGCCTATCTAAGTTCTGCCCTATCAAAAGGCCTAGGCAAGTTTCTTTATTCAACCAATGAAAGCAACACATAGACAGAAGAACCTCCTACACCATTAACCCATTTTCTGTTTAAACAGAAAGGAAGGCTTTAACTTTAACATAGTAAAATTACATATAACAAAGTTATCAAGAATTACAGTTATAATATTTATATCTATTTTATCTTTTATCATAACAAAGGAAAACTATAACTATCTATCTAGTCTTCAACTCCATCAAAGACTCCAGAAGGATATAATATTACCTAAGTAAACAAGAAGTAAGCAACTTCCAAAACTCTAGAAATGACAGAGACATCTCGCTGCCTGGACAGTCACCCAAAGTTTTTCTGTACCGTTGGGGCATCCATCTTTAGACTACAGGCCCATAGTATCCAGCAGACTTTTCCATGAAGCAGGAAATTTTAAAGACAGTTCAGTCACTTTCTTTTGTATCCTGCAGAATGTTTTGCAGACTCTTTCATGAAGCAGGAACCCCGAAAGACCATCTCACCTTTAGGCAAGTTCAGCAGTCCTCTCTCTGTGGGTTCTTTGTGTCCAGTTTATGCAATAGTCCAGGCAAGAGCAGTTTCTTGCCCAAATGGCTAGCAAATTCCATAAGGATCCTCTTCAATGCCCATCTTTTTCAGGAAGTAGCTTGGTGCTGCCAGGAGCAGACATGTCTCATTGTCATTAAAAGCCCTAAGTTATTAAAACATTTTCAATCCCATATTCTGTAGTCTTTGAAAGATATGAAGAATGCCTATCTAACTAAAATATATCTCTATATATCTAGAAAATCTAACTAACATGACTACAAGCTTGACTATTATCAATCATTATCCATTAACAACCTATATTTCCTAATTATACATTACATTTTAAAATGAACTACACAATCATAATACCTTAATCAAGATCCGAAATACATATACATATAACAAAATTGACCTTAAACTTGTATCTATAAATCAAGATTTATACCAAAGTAAATTATTCATATCTATATCATATCCCCCTTTAAATGTAAACAAACAGTTATAAACAATATTTGGGAATATGGGCATAGTTTTTTCTCTCCAAACTGCTTCATGCTGTATGGGGGCACTGTTAATCAGTCTTTCATGGTGTATGCTGTGTGCTAGGTTCATCTCTATCAGCAGTTGAGTGAAGTAATTTTCTGAGGGTGTTTACGGCAACCTTTCAGGAGGTGTGGTCTATCATACCATATTTGCCTGGAAGCAATCCACAGGTTCTCATCTTCTGTGAAAATAAAAGAAGAACCTCTTTTCCAAAGCATCATATACTTAGACCTGAATTCTGAAGTCATAATACCTTTACAATATCCATGCTGGTTTAGCTTAGCAGCCCACACAATGAAACATGTCTCTGTACTCAGTTCCTTAACAGTCAAAAAATTTAAAGAAAACACAATAATACACATAATCCAGACTCTGTGAATTTTCCATTTTTACGTGGCTTATTTTTCTTTACTTCTTTTTTAATCCATGACTATCCGTACTCTGTCTCTTTAAAGACTTTACCTTTTTTTAAGCATTAACTTTATTTTATGACTCTCTATACTCTTTCTTTTCTCTCTCAAAACTACGTACATTTATCTAACACCATGACCCATTTAGAGGTCTTTTATGTCTGAATCTGTCCTATTGTGAATCTGTAATATTTTACTACCCAGGAGCACTTCTTAAAATGCTAAGCACTTCTTAAAAACTTAAGTTGCGCAATGTAGGGGTAATAGGATACTGCCTGTTTTCTGACCAGTCTAAACCTTAACTGTGCTGTTATTATGATAATTACGATGGTTCCTGCCTGAGATCAGCACAGTTCAGCATGGCAGAGCCGCTCCTGCCTCAGAGCCACTCCTGCCTCAGAGCCATTTGGTGCCCCTGCGCTATGCACAGTTCCAGGCACACAGCAGTCCACATTGCCACTAAGCAAGCCATAGCACTTTACTCACAAAATCCCATCCAGATTCTCTGTCTCCCACAAGAGACAGAAGTCGTGCTAGGAGCATAGCCCAGAAAGCCGGCGTTTTAAAACTGCACAGCTTTTTTTTTTTCACTACAGCTGAATCAGGAAAATTTCTCTTAAAGCAGCTGCGGCAAGCCACCAGCAAACAACAAGAAGCTGTGTTAAACTCTGTATTTTTTTTGAAGCTCTCTCAGATTTTATGTGGAGTCAATTTACCATGTTGGAGCACCACTCTGTTGTAGGAGGAGCAGGCTGTGTCCTGCTGCATGGCTAGCTTAGCCCTTGAAATAACCACACAGAAATTGTGTTAATTAAATTACTGCCTGGCCCATTATGTCTAACCTCCTCTTGGCAACTCTCACATCTTGATCTAACCCATTTCTATTAACCTGTGTTCACCACGAGGTTGTGGCTTACTGGGAAAGATTCTTACCAGTGTCAGTCTCAGGCAGGAGCTTCATGGTTTCTGCCACACTGTCCTTCTTCCCAGCATCCAGTTCTGTCTTCCCCACCTATCTAAGTTCTGCCCTATCAAAAGGCCTAGGCAAGTTTCTTTATTCAACCAATGAAAGCAACACATAGACAGAAGAACCTCCTACACCACTTTAGGCTCACAGCAGGATTGACAGAGGGTGTAGACTATGCTCCTGCCCCATACATGCCAACCCTCTCCCATTCTCCTGACCTCTCCACTGAGCACCACCTTGTTGTGAAAGACCCGGATAAATCCAGACCCCTCTAGCAGGAAAAATAGAGCAAAAAATCTAGCAGGAAGAAAAGAGCCAAAAATCTAGGTTAGCCAGTTCAGTGGCTCTGTTCCAGGAACTAGCTGACCATAAAATTAGATTATAATCCTGAGAATAATCTTGAGAAACGGGGAGTTACCTCTTGTGATTATCACTGGTATTTTTGGAATTTTCCAATGACGCCCTCCCTACCTGCTTTGGGTTGTGGTTTCATTTCTTCCCTTAAATACCCCCTCTCCCAGCTACTCGGGGTTGAACTCCTCCCCTGCATGGGATATGAGTCTCGGCCCCAGTGCGCTGGTTCCTGTCAACAAACCTCATGTGATTGCAGCAAGGACGGTCTCTTGTGAGTTCCTGGGGGGTCGTGTTATCCCGAGACTTGAGTGAGAGTCTCCCCACTCCGGGGGTCTTTCAGTTCCAGTCAGCGAACCCCTGTTGTTGCATTCCTGTCACACAGTGTCTGTTGTACCTTGGGATTCATTCTTGGCCCTGAACATTCTTGGGTTGGGAATGACGGATACTGATTGGCAGACATTGGCTTTGATTGGGTTGGGTGGAGTGCCAACTAAACACTGCCCTAAACACCCCCTGTGACCAACCTGTTCAGTTTTCCTTCCCTTTGTCGTCTCTGCAGCCACCAGTCTTGTCAGTGTCTCCACAGTTATCTTTTCAGACTGGCTTCTTTTGTTTAGCACCATGCAGCTAACATTTCTGTCTCTTCATGGTGTCACACATAGCTCATTTCTTCTTAGCGCTAATTATGCTTACCTTGTCTGGGTTCCTACACTTTTCTATCCATTCAGTCACTGCAGGACATCTTGATTGTGTTCCAGTTTGGGCAATCAGGGACAGTGCTGTTGTAGATATTTACCTGCAAGATTCTGTGTAGAAATTAGCTTTCAACCCTATTTTGATAAGAATCATCAAATCAGGCTACTCTGTCATGTGGTAAAGTATATTTAATAATTAAGAGATTGTTAAGGTCTAGTAAAATGGCTCAGTGGATGAAGCAAGGCTGATGTCCTCAGTACAATCTGTGGATTCCCTGTAGTGAAAGGAGAGGATTGTTCTTTGACCTCCATACACGCACTGTAGACATGAATGTACAGGACCACAACAAACAGACAAACAAGTGTGATTTAAAAGAGAAAATGAAAAGCGCCAAAGTGTCTTCTGCAGGTTCGCTGCTCATTGCATTATGCCACAGTGAGGGTGCTTCCTGTTGCCCCACCCACCTCTCACCATGCTGGGTGTCATCAGTGTTCTGAGTTTTGACTGTTCTAATCTGTCTGTAACAGAAACTCATGGCTGTTTTAATTTTCATTTTGCTGATGACATATGATGAAGAACATCTTCTCATGTGCTTATTTACCATCTGTATCCATTATACATTTTTAATTCAAAACCATTAAGATTGAAATAGGTTATAAGGGAGAGACTGTAGGAGGGAGGGAGGGAGGAAGGGTGGGAGACCTCATCTAAATAAACCACCTCCTCAGAAACTGCCTTCTTCTTGCTGTCGTGCACACAGCTGTACACTTCTGCACATAGCTGTTGCAAGCAGACTTTACTGGAGAAGGAAGAGGCTGATGTGCATGGAGAGCTTGTTATGCTTCAAGGTTGTGTTAAATGCTTCAGCCCATTGCTTATTGTTTTAATCACAAAAAACCCTCTGGAGTAGACGAAATTATCATCTCTGTGTAGCAGTTGAGGAAACTGAGTTAGGAGGAGCCGATAAATCACCGCACGGAGATTAGGACCTGACTCAGTGACTGGACTTTGTGCCCATCGTCTTTACACTTGACCAATGAATTAAAGAATGTAAAATGTCTGAAGACAAAAGTATGGGGAACGCTTTGCAAGAGACCCTCTAGCATGAATGGAAACGCATATTTTCCATTCGGTTCACTTGATTGATTGATCATGCCCAGTTCTCCTGGCTTTGTCTGCCTTTGTTTCCCCTTGTGTTTGTAGCCTGCTGAAATCATACTTGGAGGAAGTTTTTGGCATGCAATTTGTGGATCTCCATCCAGTCAGTGGCTGTGAATTAAGCTTTATTTTTTACTCAGTGAAACATAGATAACCTCACTGTGTCAAACTTTTCATTTTCTCATCTATAAACCTGAACGCTGGCGTTATTGGGATGGCAAATAAAATCGATACTCTGCAGCTGTTTACTGAAAGGATGGATTTTATTTCTCTTTTCCACTCCCTTTCCTCCTCCTTCTCTTGGAAAAGATGCTCGTTCACTTGGCAGGATGAAGTAGGGAGACAGGGATGAGGGGCATCAATTACATTCCTGCTAATTTGCTGGTATCTTTTTTTCCCCTCATCAACTTTATTGAGCAATAATTTTATACAATTAAATGAATCTATTTAATTGGATGAGTTTTGACAGTTTTATACTCCCTTGAAACCACAGTCACAATCAATGCACAGCACATCCCCCCCAACTCTCTCTCTTTCTATCTCTCTCTCTCTCTCTGTCTCTCTCTCTCTCTCTCTCACACACACACACACATGCCATTATTAGGGAAAATAAAGTTATTTGAACATAAGCATCATGATACTGTAACAGTTGCCTTTCTAAAGAATGCCACTACCAGGCGACATATATAGCTTGGATACACTGAAGGAAGGGCTAATCTACAGCAGAGTGGGCAGTGTGGGATGTTCTCACACTACTCAGAAGCTTAAACAGATCTTTAAAGTTAAACACTTTGTTACATTTTATTTATCTCCCCCTGTGTGTGTGTGCGCACGCGTGCGTGTGCATGTGTTTGTGTGTACATGTGTACTGCCTTGTCATGCATGTGGAGGTGTGACAGCAACTTGTGGGAGTTGGTTTCCTCATTCCATGTAAGCCCTAGGACTTGCCCTTAGAAGTCAGGCTCCATGGTGTGTGCCTTACCTACTGAACCATCTCATTAGTCCCTGAATTCTTTATTTCTGGAATTGTTCATGTAATGTTCTCAGGTCATAGTTGTCTCCAGGTGACTGAAGCAGCAGTAAGGAAAATGACAGATGAGAGAAGGCACACCTGTCTCTTCACCTCTCTTCGTGCAATCCGGCTTCTCCCCCAAGGCTGAGCCTTGCATTGATGGCTCTTCTCACTGTGTGCTGATTAGAGGTGTGTGTAAGTGACGTCACTGTCACTCTCGCACCTTACTCATTTCACTAGCTCTGTGGTATTCAGACACATCTGTTCCGTGGGGTATTATTTCTGTTACTGAGCATTGTTCCATTTTGAATACATATTGCATTTTTATCCATTTCCTATTGATAGGTGTGGAGCAGTGCTTTCTCATGGGGACTGCCAGCCCCCAAATAATGACTAAAGGCTTGGCCTTTAGTTTAGGCTTATTCCCAACAAGCTCTTACTCATTAAATTAATCTGTTTCTATTAATCTATGTTTTACCATGTAGCTTTTACTCCTCTCCCATTTTTATGTCCAACTTGCTCTGCATTTAGCTGTCATCTCTCACGCACCTAGATTTATCTCCAGTTCCTCTTTCTCCCTGGAAGTCTCGCCTATTCTCTCTTGCATAGCTATTAACCATTCGGTTCTTTATTAAACCAATCAGAAGGTGCCTTGGCAAAGACACATCTTCACAGTGTACAAAAGATTATCCCACAACATAGGTCCTTTTCTCTAATATTCATGTACAAATCTGTCTGTGAATATATCTTTGCATTTCTGTCAGGGGTTGAGGACTATGCTATAGGGTACTTACATTTAACATTATTTTTAAAGATGACTATCAAATTCTCCTGTGAAGTAGTTGCTCAGTTTTGTGGCCTCATTAGTACCTTATCAGTCTCACTGCAACCTGGCTGATACATAGAATTGCCAGTCTGCTAACTGGCAGCATCCAGCTGTGTGGGTAGCCATCTTTCACTGTGATTTTGGATTGTATTTTTCGGGCTGGCTAATGTTATAGTTCAACTTTTTATGAGCTTTCTACCATTTGGATATTTTCTTTTGAAAGTTCTTTTTTCAGTTATTTTGCCATTTTGTATGGTCTGCCTCATGTCATTGAATTATAAAAATTCTTTATTATTAATCATATGGGTTCTGCATATCTGTTACTTGCTCGCTTGTTTCCTTCATGGTGTCTGCTGAATAGAAAAGTTGTTAACTTTGGGAAATGACCATGTTGATCAATTTTTTTTATAATTTCTGTGTTCACATGTCTCTGTGTTAAAAAAATATCTTTCTATTATTAAAAAAAAAAGAGGAAGACAGTAACCTAAAAAAGTAACCTTTTAAAAAAAATAATACCAACTTGAAGATACAGAACTGGGAAAGGGCAGGGTATGTATTTTGGCTCAGTTAATTATGACCTGTTTATGATATAGACGATCCCTTCCATCAGTGCCAACCTATAACCACACCTCCTGGTACTGTATTAGTTTCTGGGAGTTCATGATGATGTTAATGATGTAGCCAGATCCAGATGCCTCAGACTCCTTTGTGCAGTGATAGTCCTAGTCCATTTCACAATGATGTCCCTCAGCTGCTCGTCAGGGTTCACGGCACTCGCTCAGAGCCACCGCTATATCAGAGGTCAGATGGTTTGTCCAGGTCCGGAGAGGCCTTTCAGATGTTTAACCTCTCCATCCACTCGCTGTGTTCCTGATCTGTTGTTTGGGTATAAGAAGCAAAGACATTAAGAGCAGGGTGTGGTACCTCATTATACTCTCTGCAGTACATTCCCATTTCTCAGAGGAGAGCATAGTTGGGTCTTGTAGATTCAGAAAGGCCTCTCTGGGAGGTCTTTTAAAAAAAAGTTTTCTTTCTTTCTTTCTTTCTTTCTTTCTTTCTTTCTTTCTTTCCTTCCTTCCTTCCTTCCTTCCTTCCTTCCTTCCTTCCTTCCTTCCTTCCTTCTTTTGTTCTTTCTGTCTGTCTGTCTATCTGTCTGTCTATCTACCTACCTACCTACCTACCTACCTACCTATCTAATCATCCTATTAGATTTCCCCTCTCTTGTCTCCTCCGAATTCCCTCTGGCTCCTAACAGTCCTTCCTTTCTCCTTTCTTCCTTTCTTCAGCAGGATTCCCTGAGCTTGGCCTAATGTTTAATTGTGGGTCTCTGCATCTGTTTCTACCAGTTGCTAGATGAAGCCTATCTTATGATTATTGGGCTAGGCACCAATCTAAGAATATAGCAGAATATTGTTAGAATCATTATACTGCCTCTATGCCCTGGCGCTCCAGGCAGTGCCAGAGTATGGGTTCACTCTCCTGGCATGGGTCTCAGGATGGACCAGTCATTGGTTGGCCACTCCCACAATCTCTGTGCCACCCTTAGCCCAACACATCCCATAGGCAGGATAGAGTATAGGTCAGAGGTCATATGGCTGGGTTGATGCCCCAATCCCTACAATGGTAGTCTTGCTTGGTCATAGGAGACAACCAGTTCAGACTACATATCCCATATTATTAGGACTCTTAACTGAGGTCATCCTTGTAGATTCCTGGAAGTTTCCGTTGCACCAGATTTCTACCTGACCCTGAAATGACCCCTTTCCAGTTGTCTCTCTCAGTACTCTCCCTTCCCATCCCACTCCATCTGATCCCTCGTGTTCTCATCCCCACCTTCGCTGAATCTACCCATGAAATCTATTTTCCCTTCCCAGGGAGATCAAGTGTTCCCCCATTGAGCCTTCCTTGTTACCTAGTCTCTCTGGGGCTGTGGATTGTAGCCTGGTTATCCCTTACTTTACAGCTACTATTCACTTATAAGTGAGTACCTACCATGTTTGTCTTCCTGGGTCTGGGATGATTTTTTTCTAGTCCTATCCATTTGCCTTCGATTTTTCATGTCTCTGTTTTAAACAGCTTAGTAATATTCCATTGTGTAAATGTACCACATTTCCTTTATCTATTATTTAGTTGAGGGACATCTAGGTTATTTCCAGTTTCTGTCCATTACAAATAAAGCTATTTTGAACATAATTGAGCAGATGTCTTTGTGGTATGATTGAACATCCTTTAGGTATAGACCCAAGAGTGATACAGCTAAATCTTGAGGTAGATCAATTCCCAATTTTCTTAGAAACTGCCATATTGACTTCTAAAGTGGCTGTACAAGTTTGCCCTCCCAATAGCAATGGAGGAGTGTTTCCTTTGCTCTGCATCCTCTCCAGCATGAGCTGTCACTGTTTTGATCTTCTCCAGTCTGACAGGTGTAAGGTGGAATCTCAAAGTTGTTTTGATTTGTATTTTCCTCATGGCTAAGGATGTTGAACATTTCTTTAAGTGTTTCTCAGCAATTTAAGATTCTACTGTTGAGAATTCTCTGTTTAGCTCTGTATCCATAAAAATAATTCCCCACTGACACCAGCAGAGCAGCAAAGCTGCCCTTCAGATGCCTTGAGTCCCTGAGCATCTTGCATTCCTCAGACCCTCTGCTACTTGTTGTATTTAGGAAATAGTTCCTTGTGGAAACCACCAAGGTTTTCCTGAAGGAATTTATAGTTTATCTTTTACATGTAGATGTATTGTCCACTTTGTATTAACTTTTGGATGTGACCTGAGATACAGGCAACCACCCAGTTTCTCCTCCGCTCCCTCAGTGTTCTTGTAGTGGGTGATGAGATGCTCCCCTTCCCACTGACTTTCCTTTGAGTCTTTGGAAAGCAGCTTGAAGTTGGACACTAAATAACTGTTTTGTTATATGTAATTTTACTATGTGAAAGTGAAAACCTTCCCTTTTATTTAAACAGAAAAGGGGAAATTGTACTAAGGAGGCTGCTAGTTATTTCCTGGCTGCTTAGCCCTGAAATAATCACAGAAACTGTATTAATTATATCACCGCTTGGCCCATTAGCTCTAGCTTCTTATTGTCTAACTCTTACATATTAATTTAACCCATTTCTGCCAATCTGTGTATCACCACATGACTGTGGCTTACTGGCTAAAATTCCAGTGTCTGTCTCCAGCAGGGCTGCATGGCTTCTCCTCAACTCTGCCTCCTTTCTCCCAGCATTCAGTTTAGTTTTCCCCCACCTAGCTAAGTTCTGCCCTACTATAGGTCCAAAGCAATCCTTTATTGACCAATGGTATTCACACTATACAGAGGGGAATCCCACATCAGGAAATGGTGTGGGAAGTCCTTCTGTATATTGTTGCTTTATTGGTTATTATTAACCAATAAATAAAGAATCTGTCTTGGCCTGTGATAGGGTAGAGTAGAGCTAGGTGGGGAAAACTGAACTGAATGCTGGGAGAAAGAAGGTGGAGTCAAGAGATGCCATGTAGCTGCCACTGAGAACAGACGAGCCAGAACCTTGCCGGTAAGCCACGTGGCAACACACAGATTAATAGAGATGGGTTAATCCTAGATGTAAGAGCTAGCTAGCCATATGCTTAAGCTGTTGGCCAAACAGTGTTCTAAATTATATAGTTTCTGTGTGATTATTCCAGTTCTAAGCAGCCAGGAACGAATGAGTGGCCTCCTACTACAGCAACTGACTATGCTTGTGTGGTTTCACATATGAATTCTGACGTCCATCTTTTTTTCCATTCCAAACTTCCCTGGTCTGGCTTTTTAGTGAGCTTTTGGGTCAATTAGTAAGTGTCTTCTGTCATACTCAGTCTTTCTCCCATTCCTCTTCTGTTTAAGTTGATTTGGATATTTTTGTTTTCTTTCTTCTTTTCCTTTTGCCAATTCATATAAATTTTAGAACCATCTTATTGTCATTTTGGTTAGACTGCTATTGAATATAGACCACTTTGGGGGAGATTTACATCTTAATATCGGATCTTCTGTCTGTGGACATGGTCATCTCTTCATTTATTCAGAGGTCCTATTTAATTTCTCAAAAATGCCTATCTCTTGATTGACATTTCTTCTGGGCACCTACTCTAGGTCCGTAAAGTTCAAAATGCCCTGCACTTACTCCCACAGTTTCCCTATGGACATGTATTTTTTTTTCCCTGCTCAGCTGTGGCAACTGAGAATCACACTGCTACTGGAGTTCCAAAGGATCCCCTCTCCCCAGCAGTCCATACAAAGGGTCTCTTAGTCTCCAGCAGTCCATACATTTGGGGATTCTCTAGTTGTGTATTTGAAGAGATAATTAGCAATAATTGAATGCTCATCTCCCCCTCGCCCCAGCAGAATTAAATCCATGTGCTATCTGACTTGCTAGCTGCATCCATGGGTGAATGGACTGATCTTTCATTTCCCCATCTCAAACTCACAGTGGACTTGTTATTAGAAAATCATGTTAGGGTGATTTCTGCAATACATGTTAATTAGATGATATTTCTCTCTCTTGGTTGTCTCATTTAGATACCATGGAGCATTAAATGTGTCTTAGGCCTTCGGCAGCATGTAGGAAGTGGCTAGGCTTCTCCAGAGCAGGAAAAATTGGTCTCCATCTCATCTGTTGCCCATCAGCCACTGTCACCATCCTGTCCTGTGTCTTAGCGTTCATGGGAGCCCCAATATGGCAGACGGGGATTTCACCTGATAAATGTTTTCTGGGCCTTTAATTTCGTGTAATAGTTCTTTCCTTCTCCTTTTAAGAGACAAGAAAAATGAATGGGCTGTTTTATACCCTCTCAGTGCTCGGATCTTCAGAGAGGGAAATGTTAAAAGGCATGGTGCAGCTGTTTTATGTTGCAGTTTATAATCTAATTAAATGTGTTTTATCCAGATCATTATGGACTTCACTAAAGCTGTACTTTTTATAAGAAAGATGATGCGTTAGATGGCTGCAGAATCATCTGGGTCTGTTAAGTTTTGTGATCATATCAGAAGTGCCTGATGGAGGGAAAACACCCAGATCTGCCTTTGAGATTTACTTGGTCACTTAGCTCTAGAAAGTTCCTGCTTCCCCTTTTGTTCTTTAATTTTTTCTTTAATTTTTTTGATTCGTAGTTTGGGTATGTAGTATGCCAAAGGAAGCCTTGTTGCCTGACTGCTGGCGCTATTGGGAGGTGTTGGGAATATTTAAGGGGTGGGCATAGCTGGAGGAAGCAGGCAGCTGGGGCCCTGCCCTTGATGCGCATGTCGGGAGAAGGGAGTCTCTCTCTGCTTTCATCTCTGTTTTCCCTTTCCTCCTCTTTCCCTCACCCCCTCTTCTTCCTCCCTTTGTCCTTCACCTACAGTGGGGTGAGAGGCTTTGTGCCATCAACTCTTTGCATCGTGCTACAGGTACTGTCCCCTTTGGCTTTGGCTTCTGTTATTGTCAGAGAGAGAGAGAGAGATTAAATGTCATTTCCTTGCTGTGAGGTTTTTTTTTCCTTTTGTGCTGTGGAAGAAATCAGTTTTATGGCCTTAGTTAACTGCTAATTGTTTCCATCGTGGGGGAAAGGCATCTAAGCCAGCATTTGAAAAGGGAGGAATGACTCCTGTTTGTTTCTTCTTTTCTTGTTGCTTATTTTGAGCATTTTCTCATGGCAACAAGAAAAGTAGTGTATGTATACACACTAAGAGTCATAAAGCTGGGGGCTGGAGCGATAGCTCAGCGGTTAAGAGCCCTGGCTGCTCTTCCAGAGGTTCTGAGTTCAATTCCCAGCAACCACATGGTGACTCACAACCATCTGTAATGAGATCTAGTACATACATGTAGACAGAACACTGTATACATGATAAATAAATCTTAAAGAGTGGTTAAAGCTGGGTCCTGTGGCACTCAGCCTCCATTCTGACTGGCATGTGGCCGGTGGGGGAGGGGAGGTCACTGTCTCCATCCTTGCCAGCACTGGTTCCTCTTTTCCCACATCATCACCGGTCCTGGGAGCCTTTCTGACTTGGGTGGGATACATGTTCAAGGTAGTTTTGATTTGCATTTCTTCAGGAGTTAAGGTTGTTCATTTTTTTCATGTTTTTATTGGTCAGTTTTCTCTATTGAGAGTTATCTATTGAATTTGCCATTGGTTAGATTGTTCTCTCGTTGTTTAGTGTGTTGAGTTGTTTGTCTATTTTGGTTTTTAATCTTATCCCTTTAGACGAGTATCTCTAAAGCCTTTCCCAGCGGGTAGTCTGCCCTCCCATCCCCAGGATTCTTTCTCTGCTGTGCAGGGACTTCTGAATGTCAATTGGCAGTTCTTCTGTTATTTTCTGGCCCATTAGGACACTATTCAGAAAGTTATTGCCAGTACCTACATCTCAACATGTTTTTCCTGTGTCTTCACCCAGCAGATTCTGGGCTTCATGTTTTTACATTAAAGTCTTGGCTGCAGTTTGAATTGATTTTTGTATGGAGAGAGGCGTACGCTGTCTAGTTTCACTTATATGACTGCCCAGCTTTCCCATTACTAGTTTAAGAGACCTCTTCCTCACCAAATGATACTGGTACTTTGCTGAGTGTCAGCGAGCTGTAGATGCATGGATTTAGATAAGAATCCTTAATTCTGCTCCCTGTTGTTCTTCATCAAGTGTTTATCTCATTCGGAACCCTCTGTATTTAAGGCCTTTCCTCAGTTTACCTGATGACAGTCTTAACAAATATATTGTGCATTGAGCCTGTTTGAAACATTCGTTAGCTACTCTGTGAAGTGTGTGTGTGTGTGTGTGTGTGTGTGTGTGTGTATGTGTGTGTGTGTGTATGTGTGTGTGAGAGAGAGAGAGAGAAAGAGAGAGAGAGAGAGAGAGAGATTACATCTAGCGTGGTAGGGCTTCTTGGGTTGAAGAAGATTTTTTTTTTTTAAAGTCTTGTCCTTTTAATCAGAGAAATGAAGAAAGGCTTAGGGGTCTGAGAAAGGCCTTTGCTGAACTCCTGCCCTTTCATTTCAAAGCAGGACAAACACTGTTTTGTAGTTTATGACCCTAAATCTGCATTTTGTAAAAGTTGTATGTTAGTTGCACTAATACATTTATCTCTCTAATAATGTTTTTCTTGTTGACGTTATTATTGGTAGCATCATCAACTTATATTTGGCTTTGTCTAGTACTTAACTACTTTTATCTGAAAATGTGCAAATTTTATCTTATCGAGGCCAATATTCACTAGTTAGATTAAGTGGTAATTAATTATTGAAAAATTTACATGGGCTATACAGTGTCTAACTCCTGCCAGGATTTTATGAGTCACTGAATATATGTGAACACAGTTTTAGAGACTAGCTCACAAATTAGAAAATTCTCATTTAAGCAGGGTGTGGTATACATACCTGTAGTCCTATGATTTGGGAGGCTGGGGCAGAAGGATTGAAGCAAGTTCAAGGCTACTTGGGCAGCATAGTGAGTGTGAGGTCATGGTGGGCTACTTGAGACCCTGTCTTAGCATCTCTTCCTCTCAAAGAAGAAGTGGGGGAGGAGCTGGGGAAAAAAAGGTAAAAGGGGAGGAAGGGAAAGTCACTGAGTGATTTTGTGTCTTCTGCCCATTTTTTTTTCACACTGATTTCATTTTGTGTTAAACCTACTTAGATCAGGGTCCTCGCCCAGTTCAGCTGGATTCTATTGAGTACTTAGCTGTGTTAAGGGTTCATGTTGCCCCTGATAGAAACTGGGTGACTGTGACTGTCCCTTGATGGCCTCCACCCCTGCTCATGCTCCTGAATGTGTCTCACATGCTCCCCAGTATGCTTCCTCCCCCTTCTCTCCCCCTCTCTCTTAGTCTTTGTCATAGACCTGCTGTGAATTCCTCTCGGTGCCCCACAACCCCAGCCCAGCCTAGTTCATTGAGTCATCACTGTCACCTCCTTTTGGGGCACAAACCATGAAAAATGGCCAATATTGAGGTTGGTCTGAGAAAGAGTGCTCTGTATTCTCTTAAAGTCGGGGTTCCCCTGGAGACATTCTGTCATGATTTGGTTTTCTGGCACTTGATCCAAGAGTATACATTGTTGGTTTGGATGCAGTGTCTGCCTCAAAGGCTGCAGCAGCCTTGTGCAGTCCATCCGGTCCCCGTTTGCTGAGGAGAAAATGGAAGTGAAGAGTCAAAGCAAGCGGCTGGCACAGGTAAAGCGGGGATTTAAAATGCACTGCTCAGATCCTGGACTCTAGTTTTACAAATGCTACTGGGACAAAAGACTTTTTAGAAAATATGTGTTTGTTACACACATAATCTTGGTGTCTGGTGTAGTCTGCTGTGAGCTCATTAATAAACATTCTCAGTGTTCTCACTTTTTCACCAAAACATTGCTGGATCAGACATTCTGGTGCTTGTAGCTTTGCATCTGCTTCCTGTATGTGGATGGGAAAGACCCTTTAAATTAGGGTTTTTGTTGTTGTTGTTCAAAGGCGATGGAGATTTTACTCACTAATTTACTTGTTTCTTTTCTTTATATATATTTTGTCTCTGTTCTTGAGGCAGGGTCTTGCTCTGTGGTCCAGGCTGGAGTAGAACTCATAATATTCTGACTTTAGCCTCCTGTGTGCTGGGATTACAGACATGCACCACATAGCTGTGGATTTCATATTATAGAAGATGACATAGTTTGGGTATGTAGTGTGCCAAAGGAAGCCTTATTGCCCGGTTGATGGCGCTGTTGGGAGGCGGTGGGAATATTTAAGGGGTGGGCATAGCTAGAGGAAGCAGGCAGCTGGGGCCCTGCCCTTGAAGGGCATGTCGGAGATGGGAGTCTCTCTCTGCTTTCATCTCTTTCCCTCACCCCCTCTTCTTCCCTCCCTTTGTCTTTCACCTCTCATACAACGGGGTGAGAGGCTTTGTGCCATCAACTCTTTGCATCGTGCTACAGGTACTGTCCCCGATGACCTTTGTCTTTGGCACCAGTTATTGAAAAATACTTACTTCGTTACCCTGAAATATGATGAAAGAAGTTTAAGAAATAACACATGAAATCTCTCTTTTGGGAATACTTGCCTATATCAAGATTTCAGAAAAAAAATTCAGATTTTCCAATGCATTTATTAATTTTGAAAATTGAAGTCTTAAGGTTGGAGAGATGACTCGGAAGTTCAGAGTGCTCGCTGCTCTTGCAAAGGGCCAGTGTTCAGTTCTCAGCACCCACCCTGGGCAGATTACAACCACCTGTAATTCTAGGTCCTGGAGATTAAGCCCTCTTGTGCACTCCCTGGGCATCCCCATATCGAGCACATGCAGACACAGACACACACACACATACACCAGGAGTGGAGAGAGAGAGAGGCAGAGAGAGAGAGAGAGAGAGATTAAAAAATGTTATAATGTTACCATGCTTTCTTTTTCCCCAGATAGAGATGCCCTTATGCCCTTAGTTTTTCATCAGTAATACGTAGATTATCATTTTCCTAATCAGTTGAAAGAGAATGATGCTCTTCATAAGAACAGTTTAGAGAAATACTGTTTTTGTATCTGAGTCAATTGTTCTCATTATCTGCTCCTTCCTGTGTCATTCTCTTCTTCCTCCCTCTCCCCTCTGTCTCATTTCTCCTACTGGAAGGGTCCTCTGTATGCTTAACATCGAATTTTCAGTCAGATCTACTAAATTGATTTTATCACATTTTAGTGATTAAGAAAATATTGCTACAGTGCCTTTTTTCTTTTGATTTGTTACGTGATAAGGTTTCTCTGTGTAGTTCTGGCTGTCCTGTAACTAACTCCCTCTGTAGACCAAGCTGGCCACAAACTCAGAAATCGACCTGCCTCTGCCTTCTGAGTGCTGTGCACCACCAGCAGCCGGCTAAAATGGATTTTTATAAATATATATTTATTTAAAATTTTTTTTATGTGTATGAGAGTTTTCGTGAGTGTACGTATGTGTACCACATCCATGCACTGCCAGCGGAGGTCAGAAGAGGATGTCAGATGCCCTGAGACTAGAGTGACAGATGGCTGGATGCCCTTATGTGGGTGATGATGGGAACTGAACCTGCATCCTCTAGCAGAATAGCTAGTTCTCCTGGCCACTGAGCCATCTCTCCAACCTCACAGTGTTATCTTTCCTATGTAAAATATTTTACCTGACACCTTTATTTACCTAATTTGTGTGGGTGTGTATGTGTGGGTGCCCGTATGTGTGGGTGTGGATATGTGGCAGGTATTCTACCAGTGAGCTCAAATCCCAGCCTTAGTCATTTCTTTTTTTTTCTTGTATATGTCTGACAGTAAGCTTAATAGCTAGCAAAATACTCTCACTTATCCGAATGGATGCTGTTGCAAATGAACTTTAAAATTACTTCAAACAAATTTTATAAGGTTCTTATTAGGTTGTGGGGAATCAATTTATCTATTAACTTTAGAAAACTTGATATTTTAGGTGATTACTTCTTTGGGAACATGTTTATTCATATATTTTTATATTCTTCAATGATATTTTCTATTTTTTACAGCATTGGTATATAGTTTCTGTTAAATCTATCCTGCGTATGATATGTTTTTAAAAAGTTTTTTATTCATTTGAGCTTTTAGCTATTTCTAGTATTCAAAAAAGTTAGTTATTGTATAATTATCTTAAACATTTGTACTGAGTAAATTCTCACTAGTTTAGTATTTTTTACTGAAATTGCTTTTTCAGCGTATATAAAATCTTATCTGTAAAGATGCTGCCCACATTTTCATATTTATTTTAAATAACTTCTTACATTAGACAGACCCTTAGGAACAATATTTTGGCAGTTATCTCTCAAATTTCTTGAATAAAATTGCCTGTACCATTTCTCCTTTACTCTGCTGTTTGCTATTCAATCCCGCCCAGTTGTCTTCATCGTACCTAGTGATTCTCATGTTCCCCGTTTAAGTTTTTGGGTTTTTTGTTTGTTTTTTTAAACAAGACTGATTTATTGACCTAATTTGTTGTCTAGGTGTACGTATGGGACCTCATTAACTCTGCTATAAAGCTTTGGCCAGAACAGCAAGGTCTTCATCAAACCGGTACTGGGAAAGGGGGCTGGAAATTAGTTTGCTAGCATTTCCTCAGTGACCTATGACCTCTAGTGTCTCTTCTGAGCCAGAGGCAGAGTCTGACTCCTCCCTAAATTAGCTTCCTTAATTCCTAACGTGTCAGGGTGGTGTACATTGTTAGGAATGTAAGTTATCTCCTGCTAATAGGCTTATAAACCATCACAACTTGCTCTAGGAAGTAAATCCAAGTAACAACTTTTTTTTTTTTTTTTGTAAAAAGAACTTCCTTTGATTTAGAAAAATAAACAGTGAATCAATTTAAATTAGGTCTGCATCTAATAATGTATGCAAGTTTCAATGTAGAAGAAATTTGGATATTATTTTAGGGAATTACTTCCTGTCTTTAAAATAGAAACTTTGGACTAAACGCATTTCAAGAGAAGACAGCAGAGCTCAAGGGTGAAGTCCCCTTGTGTTCTCGACCTCAGGGAGCCCACGGCGCTGTGGGTAATCCTGACCATGCCTAAAGGAGGGTGGGGTCAGGTTTGCTTTCAACTGGAAGTCCTGGAAATTCTTTGAGGGAGACCTTCTGCTTTCCACCGGCCTGCACTCAGGATTTTGCCTCTGGCAGAGTTCTTACTTCAGCCGGCATGAGAAAGGAAAATACATACAATAATGGCTTTGGGCAGCTGCCAGGGAAAGACTAGCCCCTCCGACCATCACTTTCTATTATCCTTTATTGCTCATATGATACATTATTCATCATCCCCAAGTATGTTCATTATGAATGCTGTTTAATCACGTTTTAAGGGTAAACAGCATTTATCAAATTATCATCCAGCATCTTGCTCCAAGCCAGCCCCTTTCATTCTTCTCTACAAGCCTGTGCCCTGGGGGAGAACATGTGTGTTTATTTTTTGTCCCAGCGTCTGTCCAGAGGTTGAGAATTGTGCACGTGTCCTGTTGAGTTATTTCCCATGTTTCAGCCCCCCCATATTAAAGTAATCATCTTGGTTTGCTAATGTTGCTTCAACCTCAAGACATAGTTTAAATATGTGTACTACTTTACTTTTCTTTTCTAGGCCACCCCAAATATCTATTGTGATACTCAAACATTTTTTGTTGTTGTTTTGAATATATAAATATCACTATTCATTTTGTGTAGTATATGCTGGCAATATTTATTTAATTGAACGGAATGATAACTGTATTGTTGGACCTTGGTAAATTACGTAATTTTGTGAAGAATATCAAAACATTGTTCAATGTTTTTATTCCCGTGGTCCATTTTTAACACTGAGGATAGTGGATAGAGCAGAGTTAATTCATGGGTTCAGTACTTTAAAGGTGTACTGCATGCATGTGTTAACATGTATTTATATGTAGGTAGTTAAGGATGTAAAAAACCAAGCAGAGATATTCCAGGTGGCATATCTTCATGCATGCCTTTAATCGTATGCTCCTGAGGCGGAGGTAAACAGATCTCTGTGAGTTCCAGGCCAGCCAAGGCTCTACAGACCTGTCTCAAAAACAAAACCAAACATGGAGCTGTGAAAAAGAGAAAACATTCCCAGCGTGCTTTAGAGCTCTCAGGCTACTAGGGTTTTATTATTATTATTCCATAAAAATCCATTTCTCCAGCCACACTGATGCATTAGCATGTCAGGACTTCCTTCTTCCTCTTGTCTAACTGTAGCAAATGTATGGAAAGCTCATGGATTTTCATGTCATTCTTGGGCATGGGGGTCACACTAATCTCTGTATGTTTCCAGCTTTAGTATTTGTGTTGCTGAAGTGAGCAGTGTATGGTTCCTAAAGTGGTGATTTATTTTGAAACCTATGGGTTTCCCCCACCTTTGCTTTTCTTCTAGCATAGTATTTGTCTCCAGTTACTTTCCCCCAGTCTGAGCCGTATCTACCAAGAGGAGCCTGTTCCAGATGCTCGTTAATGCTACAAAAGGCGACAAGTGCCAAGGCTGACTTATACAAGGCTGAAGTATAGAGAAATGGTGTCTGCCCGTCCTCTCTCTCCCTAGACACTCTCCACCATACAGGCACCTTGCTTGTCGCTTTCTGTAGCTGGAGCATGGCCTCTGGAGTCAGGCGGACATGGAGGCGCATCCTTAACATATTGGCTGTCAGTCATAGACCTACAATAGACTCTTTTAAACTTTTGAATCCTCCTTTTCCTCCACTGTGAAACAAAAGAAATCAAGCTTGTGATGGAGAATGTTAGAGAAGTGTCACCCTCAAGTGCCACACAGAGCTCAGTCAGCAGCTGCTCATGTTACTCGTTTCAGCTAGGCATATAAATGGTGGGGAAAGTGTCTCCAATTGCTCAGACCATTCTGCTTCTGGTGTAAAAAAAAAAAAAAAAAAAAAAAGCCCTGACTCCATCTGATATGCCCACCCACTCCGACTGTGAATGGCTTTGTGCTTTCCTAATAGGACTCCTTGCCTAGAGAGTATGCTCACTGTTGGCTTATTTTATGGATGCTTAAGCCCCAACAAGGCAGGATATGTTTGCATGAGAGCACACATCCACCCGCACCCATGTGTACTCTTTTTCACAGAAAAAAAAATCAACTCTGAACAAAGAAGATAACCAGATTTGCTATGTGAGATGAGAAAGATGTTATGTGTGTTTCAGCATCCATGAAATTTTGTCTTCTGATCTTTTTAACTTTTTTTTTTCAAAACCACATTGGGGGAAGAGGGAGGGGAAGATCTGAGCTTTTCACTTTGTGGGGATTCTGAGTTGTGTGCTCCCACCTAGTCTTCTGTTTGTCTACCACGAGTTCTTCAACACCTGGACATTAAAGGTAGAAAGAGTACAGTCATTTGCCTTGAACTTATGTGATTTTTGAAACAAAATTCTAAGCAGCAAATATTAAGATACAATAGAATCAATGACATGTAGACCACAAAGCTTTAGAGCTATATAAAAACTTAGAAACCCAAAAGTGTGTGTGTTTTCAAGATATTTTAATGAACAACCTCCACTGCCTTTGAAATAATCTTTTTTTTTTTAAATGAAAGAAGATATAGGGTCCATTCTATCATAAAGGATCTGGAAGTCCATTCTAACAAATAGTAGTGTGAACAAAGCTCTACTGAAATCTTAATTTCCTGGTGGGCTTGGCAAAGGACAATAGGCTTGTTAGCAAACTGTGCCAGCAAGGTTACAAAAGAACAAGTATTTTTCAGAAAAGGTAGATGGAAAGAGAGAGAGAGAGAGAGAGAGAGAGAGAGAGAGAGAGAGTTCTCCAACTCCAGATGTAAGTGCATGTAAGTAACGACTCAACAAGTACATGTAGAGGAATTTGTCCCACATTTATTTATCAAATACAGGCAGTGACAGATGTATAAGACATTAACCACACCTTAATTTGCAGCAGGAAAAGAATTGAGATAATCTGAGCATCCATCAGTACTTTTGCTGTAGTAACCATTCCTTGAGACAGTATGTAGTCATGCAAAACAATGGAGAAGCTCAGTGTCTTCAGGTGAAGCTAAGTTAGCACTCAGCTGTTTTGATAAAAGTAACTCCCATGTGCCACATGGAATGTGGTTACTATGTAAAAAGGAAAGGCAGAAGAGCACCTAAATGTACTTACACAGAAAGTAGAACCCAAAGAAAGGTGAAGTTGATGTCTCTGGCCATAGAAACCCCTAAGAGAGAGAGGATCTTCCTCTTCGTTCTCCAGTGTAAAGGAAAGGAAATCTTACAGCCCATTTGGTTACAGTCTCACATAGCTTTTCATCAAAACTTCTAATTGAGATGTTTTTCGGATGATGGTTTCTCCGATGAGATCTGCAAGACTGTTGGCAGAGCCACTGTGGCGTGATGGCTCTGGTGGTTTCAGTGCACAAGCTGTGACCCATCTGTCCATGTCCGAGCCTTGTCACATCCATGCTTGTCCCAGAATCTCTGTGATCCTCAGCCTTCTGGAAATCAGTGATGCCGGGTATTTTTAGACACTGTTCCACTGCAGGCCCAGCTAATCCAGTTGCTTCTACCTATGGGCCTGAAGTATTGGAATGTTTGTCTTGCTTACAATAAATGCTCACTTTGGTTGTTCATGCTGTCTTTTGAATATTTATTTCTATATAGAGCAAGTTGTATATCATCAACAAGCAAACGTTTAGACAATCAGAGGACCAAAATATGGGGACAAATGTGCACTTCTCAAATCTGTCTCTCTCTCTCTCTCTCTCTCTCTCTCTCTCTCTCTCTTTCTCCCTCCCCACCCCATCTCCCTGGGCAAGATTTGCCTGCAGTGGAAGGACCTGAATATGGATGAGCACGTGTTGCATGCCGATCTTCAGTTATAATTGCTTGCAGTAGGAAAACAGGCAAAGAAAGTAGATGGGGGCTATAGGCAGTCAGAGTCTAGGACCCCACACCTGCCAGGTCCCACGAGCGGCACATAGTCTTCTGCAGAGAAGTGGGAACGCTGCTGCCCTGTGACAAGAGGTTCCAATTAACGTGGCTCAGGTACATCTGTCTGTCAGTAGCTCACCTCAGGAAGCGACAACCTGTCCTGCTGCAGAAGTTGGTCAAAGGGCTCATTTGGTAAGTGCACCAAGCGGCAACCTGGGACCTGAGCTGAGTGACCAGGATCCTGTTTCCTGCTCATTTACCTCAAGAGTAGCTGACAAGGAGTCATGGCTGGCGGGCTCCTAAGGAGGAGGCCTTTGTATAGGAAATGCCATTCTGAAAGCGTATGCTCCTCAGACACAAGGTTATAGAAGAGACCAACATGGCAGATTACTAGATTTGGGTCACTGAAATAAAAATATGTTTATTCTGTTAATTTTGGAATGAAGACCTTGGCATCCTAAACTAGAATCGATGAGTTTAAACAGGACTGTCAGGTGATTACATATACTGGGTGGTGATCTGGCAGTCAAGAGGTTGCGTCAAGATTTATTTTGGAAGCTAGCCATTATATAGTCCATTGTGTATGTGCTGGGGGAAATGGGATATTGTGTGTGTGTGTGTGTGTGTGTGTGTGTGTATTTCTTTGTCTGTGTTTTCTCTTCCCATATTTGTGGAGTAGCCAGGAACTTTCCACAGACTCACTAGTGCTTCATGGGCCAGAGGAGGGCATAGGTCTCTGGGCATACTGAGGGTGTGTTGTAGCATCAGTGGAGCCCCTCAGATTGCCATAGCCCCTGAAAGACTGTGGCTGTGCACCCTCCAGAGTTGTCCCCATGCCATCTAGAACTGCTGGTCTCCCCCTTCACTCTGCCAGCTTTAGCAGCACCGCCCATGCCGATCCCAGGTCCGACCCCACTTACCCGTCTCTGCGGGATGCTCCATGGATCTCTTCTCCCTTTGCTCTCCTTCTTCAGCTACATGTGAGCATTTGAGCCCAGAAGACCCTGGTTCACACATTCTGTGTTCTTCATTGACTGCGAAAGAGCATACTATTTAAGTTTTGGCTTCGATTCTTCTCTTGTGACTGTGGTTCTTGGCAAACTGCTTTACTATCCTTGCAGTCAGTTCTGTTATTCACAGTGTGTGTGTGTGTGTGTGTGTGTGTGTGTGTGTGTGTGTGTGTGTGTGTGCGCGCGCGCATGTGTCTTTTTTTGTCTGTGTTTTCTCTTCCCATATTTTGTGTGTGTGTGTGTTTGGCATGCATGTGCATGTGCGCATATGTATGCGTTGTATGCATGGGTAGATTGGTATGCATGTCTGTGTGTGTGCAGAGACCCAGGGGAAGGTGTCAAGTGTCCTGTTCTTATCCTTCCCTGCTTCCTTCCTTGGAGATGGTGTTTCTCACTGATCTTGAAGCCGGCAAGCTCCAGAAACCCTCCAGTCTCTGTCCCAACAATTCAAGGGTCAAACATAGAGCCATGGCCACACTCGTGATGCCAGGGACCCAAACTCAGATCCTCATGCTTGTGCCCAAGTGCTCTTTACCTGCTGAACCCTACCCTCAGCCACACGCACATATTTGATGAGGAAAATTGGTGGAATCCAAACCACTCAGCTTTGTCATGGGAGTGTGATTTGATCCTCCTCCAAAATCCTCATTTCTAGAAAAGCCTGTGCATCAGGGAGTATTTGTATTAGGATTAGAGCCTTTTTGTGAAATTAGAGTTTCATTTGGTCCAGAAGGAAAGCTCTCGAGAACACATGCAGTCTGTTCACAACTTCTTGAAGGGCGTGTCTCGAAGAACACTTGTAAATCTGTTATTGCTGTGGACTGGCTGTGCTAGGCAATTTTCCATATATTTAATAGCTGCTTAAATATCATTTAATTCCATGTATCATCTAATCACTGCAGTGGTCTTCTGAAATATATATATATTAGAATTACCTATGAATTAGAACTGTTATTTTGAGGTAATTACAGACTCATGCATGTCTGTAAGATAAAATGCAGAGAAATCTCCAAATCCTTTATCTACTTTCTAAAGAGGTTACATTTTTGTCTTTGTTTTTTTAATGTCATGCTAGGGGTGGAATGTGGGGCTTCACAGCTGCTGAGCAGAGTCTCACACATGCTGTGTATACATACGCTACTACTCAACTTCTTCTCCAGTCCCAGTGGCAGCATTGTGCAAAACTGTCATCCGATATCACAATCAGGACCTTGGCATTGATGGAATGTGCCCATCACTGGGAGAGTCCCTCAGGTGGCCCTCTTACAGCTGTGCCCAGTGTCCTGACATGCCGCTCCAGCTTTAAAAATTGTGAATATATGCTCCATTTTCCACTTTTGTCTTTTCAAGAATGTTATATAAATAAAATAAAATAGAAAATATTTGATAGGTTAGCATGAACTTTCCCTTTAGTAGAATTCTGTGGAGTTCTACTAAACTCCACATAGATCCAGTCTGTCATTCTTGTTGCTAAGGAGTAGTCCATGATCTGGAGGGACCACAGTTTCCTCCAGTGAAGTGTACCTGGTCCCTTCTGTCAACCCCAAAGAAACCCCAGACAAGTCTCACTCAGTTCCTATGGTTCCTCCCAGCACCCCTCAGTACCTATGGCTCCTCCCACCTCTCCCAGCATCCCTCAGTACCTATCGCTCCTCCCAGCTCTCCGAGCATCCCTCAGTACCTATGGCTCCTCTTTGCACTTCTCACCCCTCTGCTTCCCCGACTTTCCAGCCCAGGGGCCGGGCTTTGCTTCCCTTCTCCCAGCTCTGTCCCCTATATACACCAGCTGCTTTGTCCATATGCGCTGTCCCTCACAGCTGCACTACAGCCCTTTTCCTCAGCCATATTTTGGAGTGGTCATTTCCTCATTTTCATTTCAACTTCTAGTTTGTCTATTGCAAATGGAATTTCTAAATATTTTTGGATATTTCTGGGGTACATGCTCAAGACTTGGGGGTGATACAATAGTTGCACATTTAGTGTGTGCTCTGATTTGTTCTTTATTCCTCTGTTGGAAGCTTGGTCCCTAGTGTGATAGCTGATGCAATATTTAAGAAGTGTGTCCTAGCAAGGGGCCTTGGGTCACTCGAGTAAGTTATCAGGAAGGATGATGGGATCCCCAGTCTCTGTGGATTTTTGTAATACCCTGTGACCTTTCTTCTTGCACCTTTCCAGCCACTGATATCCACCATAAGATTACAGAGCCCGGGAGTCCCTCACCACAACCCGTGCCTTGCTGTGAGCTAAATAATGCTCTTTTCTTGCTGGTTGGTTTGCTTCAGGTATTTTCTTGTAATAACATGAAACAAACTGATGGCATGCAACTTGCATTGACCCCAAGAAGTATGTTATTGCCTTTTTTATTCTGAGTTCAAAGTGAGAAAACAAAGGCCCATGGTCGTCACCTTGTTCAAGGTGAGCTAGCCGGTCAGTTATAGGACTGAAGACTGACCTGAGATCTGTCTGTCCCTCTCACGCTGTACCTTCCCATTAGAGGACTGTGCTGTATAATGTGTGACTTTTCACCTAGTGGTGTTTGTGACCGGTGAAATGACGGGTCTGTTTTCCCCTGGCCTTAAATCACTAAGAATGAGGCGGTGAATTTGTGGGCATATGTTTTGTGTCGAGTTTTTAATTCAAGAGTTGGAGGCCACTGAAGAGATGCCAGACTCCATGGCCATAAGCGTCTTACCATGCTAATGCTAGGCAAGGGGGGGTGCCTTGTGATCTTGTCTTTGTGAGAGGTTGAGAGGCAGGAGGTGTTTGCTCACGGAATCAAGGATCTAACTCTGAGCTCACCATCTTTTTTTATGCCCGGCTGCCCTTCTTTCGGCACAGACAGCTGTCAGGGCTGCTGCAGGCAGCCTTGTGACTGGCAGCTCTCAGGAAAGCAGACGTCATCAGCCACTGCTGGGGAGGGCACGTGGTGCAGGGGGAGAGCAGGACTTTCCTAGGTGATCTGATTAGGAGCAAAGGCCGTGCAGTGCTGTGGGTGTTTGTGTTTGTTAAATGCACTGTGTTGCAGCCTCTACCTGTTGTCTAAGGGTCGCTTCTGGGTAATATCCTGACAGGAAGCTGTCCTGTGGGAGACGAGGGCTCACTCTCGGTCGGACCAACATTTTATCATTATTACTTCACGACTGATCAGTAGAATCTGCCTGGACATTTATTCAGAACCATTAGCTTTGTATTTACTTCTCTTTTTCTCCCCCCCCCCCAATAAAAGGAAAAGATTCTTATTTAGCAGTTTGAGAAAATGACAGCCAGCACATCTCATGCGATGGTGGCAAGATTCAGTGTAACTTGAGAGGCGATGTAAGTTATGTTCCTGCGGGAAATGTCCTCTCTGTTCTAGAGACTTTAAACAAGGCAGGTGGCTGCCGCTCTGCATTATGCAGCCTAAATATTGTTTCTGAATTAAAATGGTTGATGTCAGTTTAGTCTCTTCTGACTGAAGTGAAGCCCGAATGAAAACAGTCTGATCCTGCGCTTACAGCTGCAAAGGCTTTACTTCACCCTTACTGGCAGTGTAGCTAACCTGAAGTAATGCTCCCTCCCAAAAGTCAGTGTTGTTTGTATTGTAATAATGGGTTTTTCCCAACTAGGCCTTCATGTTATAACATTTAATGCCATTTCTGATCTCAATATTTAATAAACACGGAAAGAAGATTCCAAAAGTTGCTCTGCCTAAGCTTGTACTTTTCTTTTTGGCTGATAACAGTTAGCTGCTAAGATTGTTTAGTGTGTTCTGTGACAAGGATGATCATGCTGGTGATGCCTGTTTATGTGATTTCCTGTGAGGACTCCATATTAAGGAGCCACCAGACATCGCTAGAAGCATAGGGAAGAAATTCTAGTCTCAGACCCTTGTTATGTAACAGTAAGTTCCTTGTTCAGTCAGCACGCCCACATTTGGTTTCGTCTGGGAGGAAGAAACTCCGAAGGTACCAGTGATTTTCAAGTCGTATTCTGAGGATGCAGCCCAGTGCTCCTTCCGACACGAAACTGCTCAAGAACACACGCACAAGCCCATCTCGCTCCTTTTAAGGCGTCCCACCTCTGCTTGGGGATCGCATGTTGTCAGGTTCATGTAACATTATTCGATGGAACCTTTCCGCTCTCAAAAACTGTATAGTCAAGATGCTCAATAAGAGTTTTTAAGACCATGTCGTTAATGATACATAACAAATAAATGATAATTTGTGTGCGCATAGGAATTTGTAGCCCGTACAACAGGTTGGTGGCAGTGGGGCTTTGTAGCAGCATCGCTATGGGACTCCAGATTTCAGACATGAATGGGCTGCCGTGAATATGAGGGTAGAGTTCCAAGCAGCTGCTTCAGTCTGCATGCTGAGTGGGATTAAGTTTTACCTGTAGGGGTGGTTGAAGATGCACCTAAAAAAATAAATAAATAAAACCTAGCCTTTCATCTCCCCAAGAAAAGAAGAAAAAGCTATAATTTTGTTTAATTGTATGTTTTTTGGCTCTGTGGCCAAAGTGTGTTTCCTATAGGTAGAACTTGTACAGTTAGGAGACGTGATTTAAGAGACAGTCTAAGTGTTCTTTATGCCTCGTCTGTGGAGACTCCGGGGCGGGTGGGGGGATGCTAAGAGAAAGGCCTATGCTTTGCTTTTTATTTCATTTTTTTTAAAAAACAAATAATCTCCTCTAAGGGATGGCTCCCTGTGGAGCCCCTGAGACATTTGTAGACAGCTCCTGAAGTTATTACAAATCCACGGCTTCCTGTCAGCCACATGGCTATGTCTCTATCCAGTTTAATCATAAATCCACTCAGAGGACAAGGGAGAGATTCCGCTCGCCGCCATTGTTCAGATGATGTGTCGCTGAGTTCAAGGCCCATGCCCTCATCTCAGAGTACAGTAAGTCTTCAAGAGTGACTTCCCGTGGTAGCATTGATGTTCAGGGCATGCAGCTAGCATTTTCTCAGCCACGGGCCCTTTGACCTAAGTGATTCTGTCTGTGGTTCAGTCAGTTAATTTTGGGAGACCAGGTCCCTTAGCATCCCTGGTCTTTTTCATTTGCAGAGAGACATTATGCATCCCACTACTTAGCACACCTTTAAGCGGCAAGAGCAGAGCCTTTCACACAAGCATGTGCACGTTCAGGGCAATCTGTTTCTTTTGTGCTGTCCGCTGGCTCGGACTCATCAGCAGTTCATCTCCAGATGTTGTCTGCAAAAGTCTTCCCGCCTTTTCATCAAGTTCATACTGAGTTTTCTCTTTTTCTGGAAAAAGCTGACGTTTAAGTTATGCTGCACCTCTCTGACAGTATTCCAGAGTCATTCCTCGATTCACGGAGTATGGCAGAAAGCAGGATCTTCTGTCCTATGGCTGAAGAATATTGGCCAGTGGTTTGTGAAACCTTGAGTTAATCCTGAGATCAGCTGGCTAAGACAGTTGGTATAAATGTGATGAAATCTGCATTTTCTTCTTTTCTCCCCTCCCACCTGATAGTGATAGTATTTTCAGAGTAGCAGGTGCTACTTTATCATTATCATTAGACCTTCTATTTTTACCGAGTGGCCAGTATCTGCCATACACCTGAAACAGCAGCTAGCAGGTACTAAATGCATGCCAAACACCAGCAATGTTTTATATATTCAGATTATGCTTGGGGTAATCTGGGAGGGTCCCCAACAGGAAGGGCTGGAAGGTAGAGAGGCATGCCTTTCCTCTGTAGTGAGCTTTTCTCCCTCCCTGCTGTCTTTCTCGTTGTTAAAAGGCATGTCTTCGTTTCCTGAAGGAGTCCAGCCCCTGAAGTTGAACGGTTCACTCTCAGCATCATCTTTAAGAAAGATGTCCAGAAAAGGACAAATGTCCAGCTGTGTTCCCTGGCAGTCCTAAAGTAGTAATGGCTTCGGGGAATGACAATAACACGTTTCTGGTGACGCTGTGGAGGGAAGCAAGGGTGACTCAGGTAGTTCCACTGGTCCTCTCCAGACATTCGGTGTTCTCTCTCAGAGCTTTGAATTTCCATCCTAGCGACAAGACACTGGTTCACTGGCTAGAGCTCGCTATGCTAATGTTCTGTTGTCCAGTTGCTAATTTTAAATAACTGTAGTCGTGCAGAGACACATGGAGCTCTCCCCCAGCCACCCCTCCAACCCCCTTCCCCTTCATGCTTCTTTCATTTCCAGCTCTCGATCCCCCTCAGGTGTTCTCATTCTCCACGGAGCCAGAAGCCATCCAGGAGCAAGGCCTTCCCATGTCCCGCTGGAGACGGACCCGACTGAGGAGCTGAGGGAGCGTGTCTGTGGAGAAGTAGAGTGGTCTGCTTCATAGATGTCTCTTTCTTCCTAGATCCCATCCTGCTGTCCTTGGGAGAGAGGGAAGGAGACAGCTTTTTCTCAGAATTAACATTTAAATGGGATAATTTCGAGTTCAGATTGCTAGTGCCGCTGTTCTATTGTGAGGGTGTCATGGAAGGGTTAAATGTAAGAGTCCTCTGCTTCCCCACTGTCCCCTTTTTCAGGGGTCTACTGTAGTCATTTAGGACATGTCTCGGTCCATGTTCCACGTACACATGGAGAATTTTTATGCCCATTTATTATTTACAACTTAAAGTTTTGATTCCAAGATGAAGCACAGGCCTGGCTTTGATACCCAGTACTGCATAAACTGCCGTGGTGGCACATGTTTTAGTCCTAGCATTCAGAAAGTGGAGGCCAAAGGATCAGAAGTTCACGACATGTGCTACTATCTAAATTCAGTATCAGCCCAGGCTACAGGAAAAACCTCTCTTAAAAAACAATAAAGCAAAAGATTCAAGGTCATGCTGCATATCAATAGACAAATCTCTCTGTCTTTAAAAATGCTTCCATGCATGACATAGACATTAGGAGGTAGGATAGAAATTGCTAGTTTGCTGAACTCTTACTTGTCAGCCATTGTACTTTATATACAGGTAACAAAACTAAGGTTCAAGGACATGTCACTGTTCAAGGTGGCACCATTGGTATGTGGCACAATTGGCAATGTAAACCCCAAGATGCATGGCTCCTGAGCCCACATTCTGACCCTTTCGCCATGCACTGATTCATGTAACTAGTCCCCCACAGAGAGCCATAATCCTCTCCTTCATCACAGTAACAAATAGTCCTAGAATGAACCCCTATGTATTGGTGCGGGAGAATTGTCTGTATTCTGTCAATCATGATTTAAATAAACGCTGATTGGCCATTAGCCAGGATGTATAGGTGGGACAACCAGACAGGAAGTAGAGGCTGAGCAAGGAGAATAGGAGAATTCTGGGAAGCAGGAAGCTCTCTCGAGACTCCTGCCCAGACCACCGAAGAAGCAGGATGTGACCTGCCCCACTGAAAAAGGTACCGAGCCATGTGGCTAACATAGATAAGAATAATGGGTTAATATAAGTTATAACAGCTAATACAAAGCCTGAACTAATGGGCCAATCAGTTTATCATTAATATAGACCTCTCTATATGATTTTCTTTGGGGCTTAACGGCTGTGGGAACCAGGCAAGACAGAAACCCCAACAAGCAGGCCCTTCATGTTACAATGTACACTGGTCCTTATGAAGGGATGTCTGTGATATGTGCATTTGAATGCGCAGGGACCAACCTGACTTAACGATGTTTTTAGCTCACAATGACCTGTGCAAAGAGATCAAGGTCTGTCTGTGCAGGACCTGGTGCTGCACACCCAACAGTGAACGTCTTGAAAATGGCCTTGGGTGCCCGTTTTCCTGTCGTGTAGTTAGGCTTAGACTTGCTTTCAAAAGACCTATACCCTGTGTTCTCAGTTGTTCTTGCTGGAATCCATGCTTTCACTCCTGGGGGCCTTCAAGACCAAGCAGAAGAAACCCTGGTTGTTGAATAATTTGAGGTACAATGGGAGTCAAGTCTGCAAAGAGGTCACAGACACAGTGGCCAGAAAGTATAATCCTGAAAAGGAGGTGCTGATACATCATTCTCAGTATCACAGTGAAGGACAATTGCATTTTTCCATTTTCCGTCTCAGTGGGTTTTGATATGCTGAAAAATAAATAACAATACACAAAACAAAAACAAAACAAATTTGATTGGTGGTAATATTTGCCTATATTGCTGAGAAAGCAATAGTGATATAAGACCAGGGTGGCTTTTCATCAATGGAATGATTAATTGCTACATCAGAATGTGTAGATGGTGATCAATAATACAGTGATGGTTAAATGAATTTCCTGCTCCCCAAAGCATCTCCTGGTAGGCCCTGCTTCACTTTCCCTCAAAGCCGCCTGGTAGGCCCATGTATGAGGTCGAGGGCTTTGTGGGCCTAGCAGGTATTTTTCTGGATGTAGGAATCCAAGCCCATGAACTGAAGTCCTTTCCTGAGTAGAGTCCTGTCTCCCATTGCTTGCCCAGAGCCTGCCTGGAGGTGGTTTCTGTGGGACAGTAGGGGACCAGGATTCAGACTATGCCATCTGCACAGGAAGATTGACTGGATGCTTGCTTAGTTTCCATGATCACTTGGTGTTGACAGAGCCTTTACACATGCAAAGTTCATTCCTACTGCTAACCTACACTCCCAAGCCTAAGGATTTTTAACATGGCAATTCTGGTTTGCACAAAAATAAAGATTAAAACCTAAAAAGAAGTTTATTGGAATTCTGTACCCATATACAGGCTGCAAAGTTCCTCTTTGTTTCCTGAATCTGAAGGTGGCAGCAAGGGATTAAAGAAGTGACCTCTTGACCTTGGCCCGAGGTAGATGGAGGTGCAGTTGTGGTGGGATCTCCCACCTGACATTGGCAGGCTTTGTGCAGTTTCCTCAGGTTAGTGGGTAGGTGCCTTGTGATAGTCACAGGTTTCCACTGTTGGCATCAGGAGTTGCTACATGGTAGATTCATGAATAAGTGGTATTCTCTTTAGCTTTTATTTTGTCCTTAAATTGGCATTAACTGTCATAAACCTACAAAGGTCTGTGCTGGGGGTGCTCCGTAAGTGTAAGTTCTGCTGAGGACATGCTCACACTCACAAACAGCCTTTGTGCAAAGGGGCTGTGGGAGTCTGAGATTCTATCAAGTCTTGTAATGATTGACATCAAAGACAACAGTTTCTAAGTGCTGAGGATGTAGCTCGGTAGTAAAGCACTCTCCTGTGAGGCAAGGTCCTGGGTTCAATTCCCAGTCAAACAAACAAAAATACAAATGAAAACAAAACTCTCCAAAAGCAAAAAGAAAGCCACGGCAGCAGCTGGGCATGGTAGTCCATGTTGGTGATTCCACTTTTGGGAATCCTGGGGTTTGGGAAGCAGAGGCCAGGAAGTCAGGAGTTCAAGGTCAGCCTTGGCTATGTAGTAAGTTTAAAGCTAACCCATCGTATTACATGATGAGGCTCTGTCTTTAAGTGCGCGCGCGCACACACACACACACACACACACACACACACACACATATGCACACCAAGAACAAATAAACAAAAGTAAAAGTTCTTTAAGCATGAAGTATAACCCACAGCATAATGTTTTTAAAAGGATGGGGATCAGAGAGGCAGGGCAGCCATTTGGACTGTGGGTTTTACAATCAGTTGTCTAATTTGTTTCCTTGTCTGTAAATTGGGACCAATCAGAAGAGCCTCCGTGTCGCAGGCTGCCTTTGTATCACATGAGCTAGTGGTAAAGTAGTGCGAATGCTATCTGGTACATATGAAGCCCTCAATAAATATTAGCTGCTTTGTGATTAAAGTTCTAATTCATTGTTGGGATTTTATCTTTCTAACAGACTCCTCACTTACGATGAGTTGGGAAGGAGACTAAAACATTTGAAATGGAAGGTTTAACAGTGTGAACCCCAAACCAGGTCTAGTGCTTGCAGAAAAGAAATGGAATTCACAGAACATGTTGATTTTTGAAGCCTAACGATGGGAGGATTCCAGTTCCTCCATAGCTCACTGGGAGACAGAGACCACCAGCGCTCTCCCGTGTGGGCTTTCCAGTTTCTCATTGGAAACCACAGGCACTGAGAATGTTATTTTGCCTCTGGTCATGTTTAAAAGCTATTGTGCAGAAGGGGAAGCCGGTTTGCTGTCAGCCTGTATGTCCATCCCACTGGATGGATTCTGCACTGGGCTGCAGGCCTGTGTGGCAGTGGTCAAAGTAGATGTCACAGCTGTCAGAAGGGCAGGATTATGTTTTGATGGAGCTAGGACAAAGGTGTCGTGGGATACTGCTCTGATTGGGTAGATGGGATCTGAAAATCCCTTGGTTTTAAGAATGGAGTATTTGTGAAAATGATAGTAAACTATTCTGGCAGGCCAATAACAATCCATAAGCACCAAGATACACACTGTGTGTCAGGATAAAAATGTTTTGAAATTCCCTTTCTTTCAGCATATCTGCTGCAGCATGTTACATTTCTTTATGTTACTTCACCATGTTTCCAAGACCCCAGAAAGAAAGCAGAGCTTTTATTTTAAACAATGCCTTTTATTATCTAAAAATATTTATTTTATTTGTGTATTTTAATAATTTATTTACCCTGGTTTGGTCCTGAAAAGGACTGGGCACACTTCTTCATTGACTTCCTTTGTCACTGGCATTTAACTGTGTTCCTCGATCAGCGGGCTCTGAGTTCAAGACAGACATAGGCAGAGCAGAGGACGCGCTTGAACGAGAACTCAGCCGAGAGAGTTCATTATGGAAACGATGGTGGCAGTATTTTCCATTTGTCTTTTTGACTATGCATTTATGGTAGAAGGTTCTGTTGCCGACATTTGCAAATCAAACCTCAGACTTAAGGAGAAAACTAGTGTTCCCTCCAAGACATTTCTCCTTTTAGCCTGTTTTTCTCCAGTGTCTTGTTTTGTAAGAAGTCAATAAAAATGGCTGACAAGTGGCTCCAGATTCCAGAGCACCCCTGGCTTCCGCTGGCATTGTGGACTGGACTGTGCTGTGCAGGCATTCAGCAGCATCCCTGGCTTCCGCTGGCATTGTGGACTGGACTGTGCTGTGCAGGCATTCAGCAGCATCCCTGGCTTCCGCTGGCATTGTGGACTGGACTGTGCTGTGCAGGCATTCAGCAGCATCCCTGGCTTCCGCTGGCAGATCACACAGCCCCACTCTGTCAGGACAATAGAAAGAATCTTCAGACACTGTCAAATGGTGGTAGCTGGGGGGTCTAAAATCATCCCAGCTGAGGCTGGTGCAGTAGTTCAGCAGGTAAAGGTGCTTGCTGCCAACTTGACGGCCTGAGACTAGTCCCCAGGACCCAAGGGGTAGAAGGAGAAATCAATTCCCACAGGTTGTCGTCTGACCTCTCCATGTACGCTATCAATATAGCATATAAACCACACACACACACACACACATACACACACACACACGTGAGAAAATAATAAATATCAAAACCAACTCATCCTAAATGGAGGGATTGGAGAGAGATAGATACCATAGAGGGTAATAGAGAAATACAGAAAGCTCAGGAAAGGGCATTGGGCTTTAAAGGCAGTGGGAGAACTGTAAGGGGCTCAGGTTCTCTATAGCATTATCTATATATATCAATATCTGTATCAATAAAATAAAAGTTTTGTATTAAAAAAGAAAATGAAAACCAAAGATGTCAGGAAATTACTTGCAACACTTATGACAAAGAATTGGTGCTTTTACCACATAGAGAGTGCCAAGCTCGTCAGTAAGAAACGGGTGTATGGAGGTTAGTGGGGAAAACACATGTGAAAACATGGGAAGTATTCAAATTTAGACATAGTACTGGTTTCTTTTCTTTCTGTTTTTTTTCTTTTTAAATTTGGGGCTATCTGATACTTATTTTTTTGGTTGATTCTGTGTTTTGGGGACAGGGTCTCTGCCATATGCAGCCCAGGCTGGTATGGGAGTTGCCCTCCTCCTGCCTCAGCTTCCCAAGTTCTTGGATTGCAGGCATCAGCACCACCCCTAGCTGTGCTTAATGTCTCTGTAGTCTACACATCTACAGTCTGCAAATCACTACATGAGGCAGAGCAGTTGGGGGTCTGCCCTGGGAGTCTGGAGGAGAGCTCTTGCGGGAGAGGGGTGCCATAGTGTCCCGGAGCTGATTGTCAGAAATTACAGAAAGTGAGAACATTACTGTTTCACCCTGGAACTTGACAGAAGATAGCCATAGTCTTGGATTGCTGTTTTGTTTTGGAAGAAGACAGTGGAATGGACCCTGCTCACTGGAGAGGTTGCTGCAGACCAGGGTGTGTAGGGAAGAGCCTGCCTGGGCTCTTCATGTGCGCACGTGTGTTTCCTTTGTCTGACTCTTAAAGATTTGGGTCAGTGAAGACCTAGTGTGCACCTAGTCTGATCCTTGGCATCTAAGTACCTTTCTCCACTGTATGCTTCTTATGGAATCTGAGTCTCGGTTGAAATGGTTAAAAGCAGATGTTGAACCTGGGATATAGTGTCCCATAAAGTAATGGAATATGTAAAGAAAGAGAAAGGACATGGGAACCAGCTTAAAGGGACTCCATTCACCAAACTGGGGTGATTTGAGTATCAAAATTATTATTAGCACAGAATGAAACAGAAATTCATGAATCCATGCTGATCTGAATAAGTGAGTTTTCAAAATCTGTGTTTGATGGGAGATGGGATATTTGTATCATCTCAAAGTAATTTCTGGATTCCCAAATGTGTATTCCTTGCAAAGGAAAAATGAGCAGCTTCACACACAGTTCTAAAGTCATGTGTGCTACTCATACTCACACCAGGAGGTCAAAGGTCACAGCATCAGTGGCAAGCATGATTAGTATCCTGCCCTGCCCGAGAGGGTAGCATGAGTGTGAGCTTCTAAGATGCATCTGTCACCTGAAAGCAAGCACTAGCAAACATCAAGCAAAACCCAGGGGGAGAAGTGTGCCGAACAGCTGGCCTCTATTTCACCAATGTGTCATTCTTGAAAGTCAAAGAAACAGAAGCTTTGATTCTGACCTAGAGCCTTTTACTCTGAACAAGAGTCACTGGGGAATGATTGATGAATAGTGTTTAAACATTAGGTTGTAGCAATACATAATTGTTAGCTCCTGTTTTACGGTTATACTGCAGGACTGTATTACTGTGTAGAGAAATGCTGTGTGGAAGACAAGAGTTTAGGTCAGTGGTGTAGCACCTACCTAGCGCGACAAGGCCCTGGGTACAATCCCAAGTGCACACGCATGCACACACACATTCACACACCCACAGTGGAGCGGGGAGGGTGCAGAGAATTTGTAGGCAATGGTATTCATAACTAATTTTCAAGTGGTTCAGAAAAATAAATTATAACTTTTCTTTGAGATTCTTTCAAAATTAAAAAAAAGTCCTGGGTGGTGGCATCACCGATAATCATGCTATACCTTGCCAGTATCCCGTGCATGACATGTTAGCATGTGCCAAACAGCCTTGAACATGTATGAGATGACACCTGTTATTCTGATCTAATTGAGCAGAAACACTCTTATGTTAAAGTTGCATTATTAACTACATGTGCAATGGGTTCTTAGCCATGCACAAAGATTTACAAAGATTAGACTCCCTGCCCACTGCTCCCACTCTTCCTGTGAGACCAACTGTCTGCACAGTCCCTAAATTATTTCCCATCGTTTCTCCTCATATTTTCTTTCTCTGTTAATGTAATTCTGCTTTCTTTTTCTTCCTCTTGTGCACCCTTCTTTGTTTCCCCTTAACCATCTTACTGTTCTCCTCAATCTGTCTTCATCTCGGCAGCCTGACCCATTTCTATAGAAGCCCTGGCTTCTTTTGTCTTCAGTTGCTTCTATTTCCTGTGTTGAAAGATTGTAGATGTGTATTGCAATATTTTTTTTTCTGTGACTGTAGCATCGTGTTTTCTTCCCTGGAACCATCTAATTGTTTATAGGCAGCATGTTAATGTCTTTCTGTTTCTGCAATAGGCAGATAGGATCTCTCCGGCATGGCCAGCTCATGCCTCCAGCTCTCATGTCAACAGAAATGGTTCCTCGGGGCTCCAGATCTTAACTTCAAAGTGCCGTCCAGTTCCTGAAAAAATTAAAAAATAGGCCTGCATGATCCCGCAATTCTGTATCTGGGGAGATGCCCAAAAGGCTTGAAAAGCTGGTTCAAACATATTTGTTCATATATGTCTATATATATCCATAGCAGAATCAGTCACTGCCAGCCAAATGGTGGATGCAGCCTGTACATCCTTCAACAGGCAGTACAATATGTGCGTAAAATGGAATTCAGCCTTCAGCAGGGAAATTCAGATGCATACAACAGCATGAGAAAACCTGAAGACATTACACCCGGTGAAATAAGCCAGGCTTCAAGGGCAGGCAAATGCAAGATGCCTGGAATAACCAAGCTTGTAGCTAGAAAGGCTGAGTGCCAGCTACCAGGTCTGAGGAGGTCCAGCATCGCACTTTTACAGGAGGAGGTGTTTCTAGAGCTGGATGGGTAGTGGCTGAATGGCACTTGATGGTCCCTTAGAATGGTACGTGTTGAACAATGATTAGTTTTGAGAATAAGGACCGTCATGCAGTTGTCCGAGGGCACACACTCATCAGTGCTGGACTTAAGGGATTTCCCTCAGGTCACTGGACCTGGGTATTCTCTTGAGCTGGCTGCACTTTGGCCAGATTCTTTGTCTTCATGATTTCTTTAATAGGACACGAAAGAGGTCCATGTATCTGGCAGCATTTGTTACATATTCTACGGACACCTTTTTTCCATGTGTTCAGCGTAGCTTTACAGAGGGCCCCTTTTGCCCTCCATCCCATGGGGAAACTAGGCTTTAAGAGGTTAATATGGTAAGTGGGGCAAAAACGTTAGTATGTAGTAGGGTCAGGATGAGTCTTGGTTCAGAATTCATACTCCTCCGTTCAATCCCATTTCCTCCAGAACTGCCTGCTCACCAGGGTGCCCTTGGTGATCCCTCCACTGGTCTTTGCTTAGCCTAGATAAATTCCTTCTCATGGCCCAAACCTGGTAACAAAACAGTTTCTCCCCTACCTTGGAATGCCAGGTGACAATTCTGATTTTTCTCTCTGCATTTTCTTTTTATCTTCTGTTTTTTAAAAAATGTGTTAATAAGGGTCTTTAGTCATCTGTATACCAAGATGGGTAAAATTGTCCAGCCTTCAGTCTGCTTTCTCAGAAAGCAAGAATATGACCATTTGCTGTGAGGAAAAGCACACAGTCCCTCTGCGGTGTGGCCTGGGACTTTCCGTGTAATTTCCCTCCTCCCACTCATCTGCTATTACATATATTATATACAGAGTGCCTCTCCAGATGCTTGTGCCCGATGGCCTCATGCATGGCACATCCCTTTAGGCTTGCGATTTGCCCATCAGCCTGTTTGATCTCATCCTTGCTGTGATGGCCAGGCTTGTGTTGTTTAATTGCCCTAATTTTTTTTCTAAAAGGCCCACAAATTCAAAATTAAATAAATGTAGTCTATCAAACCTATAACTGTTACATTACAGCCTAGAAATCATTCAGTACCTGCTGCTACATAATAAAATTATGCATGTGAATAAAAAATGAACTGTAAGTCTAGAATGGGAGATACTTACTATGGCAGGTTTGTGGTATTTAGAGCACACACAAAAAGCCTGTGAAGTGTAATCCATCTTCTTGGCACATTTGAAAAACGGCCTTGGATCCTGTGTTTTCCTTATGGAAATGTAATTCTGTACCTGTTAATTCCTCCCAGATATTAAGCGTGCTGTTTTGATAGAGAAGAGTGAAAATAATATGTACCTAAAAATAGACAGTTGAATTTTTTTAGCTTTTATTTCATGTGTATGGATGTTTTGCCTACATGAATACATGTGTACCATATGCATGCCTAGTGCCTGTGGAGGACAGAAGAGGACGTCAGATTCCCTGGGCCTGGAGTGATAGATGGTTGTGAGCCCCTGTGTGAGTGCTGGGAACCAAGTTCAGTCCTCTGGAAGAACAGCCAGAGCTCTTAACCACTGAACCATCTCTCCAGTCCCTCTTCCCCACCTTATCTTTTTCTTGATGTGAATTAAAAGCACATTATCCTTTCCAGGTCTTTGTGTGCCATTCACCTAAAATGTGCTCCAGGATCCTGGACTGTCCATATACTTCCTTTTGCATGCACATCAGGAGTGGGTGGGTGACAAACATAAATGTGATTGTTGAAGATAATGAGTGGGTATTTTTTTTCCTTGATCTATTTTCCTTCTGTGTTTTGCCTGCTGTGATGGCTCCCTAGGGGAAGTAGCTCTTGCCTGGGTGTAGATGATTGTATGAGGAGGGCTGTGGGGACCAAGATGGTGGCCACTGGCAAAACTGCAGTGACACAGATTGAACATTTATTTCCCTGCTTGCATTTGCATTTATCTCACAGGGACACATGCACACACATGCTGTTGGGAGAGGTGATTGCATTAGCTCTTAATGTCCCCAGGAGGTGAAATCCCAAAGGCCAGAGGTTTCTTGTGGGGGTAGGGGCTGGGGGAGGGAGGTAGGGTGGCGGGACAGCTGGAGAATTCACAGCACCACCTGTGTTTAAATCAGATAATTGCTTCAAGTTCTACGATACAAACACAGGGACAAACACCAGAGGCAGTATCTCTGCTAAGAATTCCAACTCTCTGTTTATCATTCTGTAAATTTAATATAAATGGGCTATCAAGTATGGGTTTTCACAGTGTCCAGAAAGAAAATCTATTGAAGACACACAGTGGGTCCTTGTCAGCACTGTGTGTGGGCCTTATGGCTCTCCATATTGTTTGCCTTTTCTTTCCAGAAGCAAAATAGAAATGTCTTTTAGCCGATAATTACAGATGAAAACTTAGGGAAGTGTTTGGGACTAGCATTAGGTCTGCCATCTAGCAAGCAACTGGTAGCCAGTATCAGTCATTTTAATTGCAGCCTGTAGCTGGGATCTGGGCAGCCGCGGGAGTTACTGTGTTGTTGGGTGCGCAGTACTTCTAAAGGGAGACAGAGGTAGCTCTGGGGCCTTTGGTTTGGTATTGAGTTTGTAGAGGAGACAAAGGTGAGCTAGCAGCTGAGAGAAACTCTAGCAGATAATAAGCAAGTGCACAGCTTTCAATGACTCTTCTAGCTCCGTGGCTCTTTTTAGAGCACTATCTCAGCTTCCCGATACTCAGAGGCTGTGCCAGGCCTTGGCGAGTAAGGCTTCCCACTCCAGATGGACAGTGGCCTACCTGGTCCCTCCTTACATAGCTTCCTAAATTTCATACACGTGGGCTGGTTCGGCAACTCATTTTCTTTCTCTGTATGTGTCCGCTGGATTGTGGATGTGTGTACCCATGTGTTTGTCCACATACGTGAAAACCAGAAGTTGATGTCTGGTGGCTTCTTTAATCGCTCTCTGCTGTTCTTTTTGAGATGTGGTCTCTCACTGGACCTGGAGCTCACTCACCAATTCAACAGGGAGTCCCAGCGATCCTGTTTCTGCTGCCCTGGTGCTGGCATTAAAGATGCATACCATTACACCTGGCTTTTCACCTCCATAGTGGAGATCTGAACTCAGGTTCCCATCTTTGCATTGCAAGCATTTGTGTCTCCCCAGCCTTTAAATTTCACGTTCAGACCCTGCCTAACCCAATGCCAGGTTTCAAGCCACTGTACTGATTGATACCACCTGCAGATTTCCAAAGTGGCCCTTCTAATCTCAAAGAGGCTTGGGCTCAGGCAGAATAGTGAAAGAAAATGTTGAGTTAGTGTGAAGCTACAGCTGGGAGGGAGAAGATACTTGTACCTGATCCCTAGCCTGTGGCAGGTCCTCCAACTTCATTTCTGCATCAGAAATGGAGAGAGAGCCCAGGACAAGTAGGTTCAGAAAATGTGGCGGCTCCTTTGCTGTACTGTGTGTATGAACTTGTGATTCTATGTAAGTCTGTCATGGTACAACAGTGCAGAGTGCTGTACCAGATGCAGGAGTTAACATTATTATCTCTGGATTACACGTGGTGGGTGATGGCAAGGATGACTTCCTCTTCGGGGCCCGTGATTCTAGATGCCTGCGCTTTAGTCTGTTTAACTTCGGTTACAGCAAAGTACTCGAGTCGGGTGCTCACTCTGGTTTTTGGAGGCTGAAAGGCTAAATTAGGAAAGTCTCATTTGTCTGACTTCTAGTGTAGTCCTAGACAGGTAAGCTCACCTGGTGTAGATATGTGGAATGGATCGTGACAGAGGAAGCAAGAAAGGACAGGCAAGTTCCAGGTTTCCTCATTTAGAAAAGATCTAATCCTCGCCTGTCAGACCCAACCATGCTGAAAGAGCAGCATGGAGGGCAGTGATAGTCGTTTACCTCTTATGCCTGACTCTTAAAGGCCCCACACCCTTCAGATGCCGTGACGTCAGGGCATGAGCCTTTAGGGAACAAGCCATATCCAAACCACAGCAGCATTTTAGTGCCCTTCCAATGAGAGACATTCTCTAATCTTTTATTTTGGACTCACAGAAACTAGGACAAACAAGCTCTTCTTGAGGGATCATCATTGTCCCTTGATTCTCTTGACCCTAATGTCTGTGTCGATGACAGATATCCACCAAGGACATGGCATGTCCGATGCTGACTAGCAGCTACCTCTCAGTATAATTATTTTAAACCTTCTAAACCTTGAGTGTGTCTACATTTCTTTAAACCCAAGACGTATTTTAAGATGAGACCTGAACTTTCCCCCATCTTCTTTTCTCTTCCCTAATTTGGATTTTCTCCATTACTCTACTTATTCCATGAATAGGCAAAGATAATTTGGTTAAATCCTTGCCAAAAATGCACTCAGATTTCTCCAGCAAGCACTTATTTTAAGTAAATCAGTGTAGTAGTAAATGAAGAAGAGAGGCAGTTTATGAATTTTATTTTAGTCTATCTGCCTTGCAGCACCTGGCTCTTGGGGACATGTTGATCTGGCTGCTGGCTCTGGCAGATGTTTGTGCCTAGGGACAAAAGCCATCTTCTGCTCTTTTAGCACATTGTGCTAGACCTGAGAGCTCCCTCTCTGAATGGCATTACTTCTGCTATGTGGCCTGCTAGTGAGCTGGGGAAGAGGGGTGAGGGAAAGATCAGAGGCCATGCTTTAAAAGTCCTTTCTTATCCTCACATAGGCAGATAGTAGCCTGAGTGGACAGGAAGGTTGATTCTGTGTTTGGATGCTCAGAAATCCAGAAAAATGCCCGAAACATCGCAGGAAAGCCCCACACATCATTTCCACTGTTTCTTTCTTAGATTTTAATCTCCCCCACCAAATTCTCATATTCTTACCACTGTTCTCCAGAGAGCCTTGTAACAGACTCGCAGTGTGTATGATTTGGAAGATGCTTTATACACAAAGAGTTACTAAAACCTGACCTGAGAGGCTGACACCTAAGATGCTTGTCACCTTCAGTTTTGGAAGTGTGCAGTCTGCTTAAAATCTAAAATTCTTTCCACTTTATATGAAACCAAGTATCATTTGTTGTTTTATTATCCCCGTGTGTGTATATGTCTATGAATGTATTTATAGACACATATAAACATGTTTCAGCATAACTAGAGTGTCGATTAAAAACATGCACTCATAAATATTTCCATGACTTCAAGAAAAGCGAAATCTCATAGTTTATTTTAAAATGCATTAAAATCAGGACCATAAGACTCCACAAATGGAAAGTGCACTTTAACTATAGAATAATTATGATCTCTAGTTTCAGCCTGTTCTGCATCAAAAGCAGCGTAGACAAACTAGTAATCCTTCACATGCTCGCGTTTGCCCCATTATGGGAGCCCATGGGTATTTATCACTTCGCCCGGAGCAGTGTGCTCATGCAGAGGACACTCTGTGAAAGCACTTTGAACGGGGTCTCCTCCCACAGCTCAAGGTCATTCACTCCTGTGCATTTTCTGTGAGTCTTGCCACATTAGTTACAGTCAACATGCATGGTGTGGAGACTGCACGGGGCTAGGCATTTCCTAGCAACTCTGTTTTCCGCCAGAGGTAGGAAACCAGGAGACTTAATGACCTGTCCAAAGTCACACAGCTAGCAACCCAAGTCTCTATGACTCAGGGACCAGATTCTTAACCCAGTGCCGAATGTGGTACCTGGGAAGGTGCTGTCGAGTCTTGGGGATTTGCCCTCTGCATACCTAAACAGAATTAACCTTGTGGTTTATAATTTTCTGAGGGGGCAGGGCCACAGAGAGGCACTTGATCTGCAAACAAATGACTGGCATTCACTCACTGTGAAACTCAGAGAACCGGCCACCAGCACAGGCTTTGTGAGCAGGGCTGTTTCCTTGCTTCAGCCTGGGGCCCTGAGGTACTGCCTGAGAGAGGGAGGGAAGGCTGCAGAGGCAACTACTCCCCTAGCCCTGAATTTCTGCATTAAAACAGTGTTGGCATTCATGCATGTTGACATTCACACATGTTGGCATTTCATGAAGCGCTCTCTACACTGGGTTTAGGAAATCACTGAGAAAAGTACCTAAGCACGCCTCCCAGAAACCCACACTGGCTCTCCCTGACTGGCCTTTGTGTCTTATTCCTGTGTGGGTACAGGAAGGACTGGAACCTTCAGCCATGGCTGGGGTAGCAAGAGTAGAAGCTTCCCCTGCACCTGTGCTAAGGTCACATGGATAGGGACAATGCTTCTTCCAGGACTTAAGGGCTACCATACATGGCTCATGCTTCTTTGTCATTTTAGTTTGTGACTTCTCATTAATTAGTCCTGCCTCTTTTGCCCTAAGATCAGGTAAGGAGAGGCAGAGAGAAGTGGAGTGATCACACTTTTACCCCACGGCTGGACTCCTTGTGATAGCCTCTCTTGACAGCGGTCGTCCTCAAAGGTGGTCTTGCTTTGTTTTACTTTGCTTTACCTTACTTTGTTTTAACCATCTGACAGGCAGGGATGGGCTGGCTTAGCTTCATTTATTTTTAAATAAAATCACCTCCCTGTATAGCTTATCCACTAACTAACTATTGTAATGCCAATATATTCTAATCTGATGCTTTCAGATTAGAAAATTCCCTGGTATTTTTTCCATGGTGTTTTTCCCCCTCCTGCTTTGTCAGGGTTTTATCTCCCTTTCTTCCCTCACTCTTTCCCTTTATGTGAAGCCCAGAGCACTAGATGAGGGAGCTGGTGCTGGTATTGAAATGCTGCCTTCTTAGTCTATTTTGGAGGAGGGGGGGGGAATCTTTCATTGCTCTTATATCTGTATTCACGTCCCCTATTTTGAATCTTGTTGAAATTTTGGTCAGCTATCCCGATTTCCCCATCACAGTCTGGCTGTTAAAATTAGTCTAGTTTAGTGTAAAATTCCAGTCCTGTGTCTCATTCAGGTCTCGCTGACTCCAAGGGGGTTTGTAGAAGGCTTTGGGGTCTGTCTCCCCTCCCGTGGTGCCTTTTTATTCTAGGTTCTAGAACCTGTGCTGTGGTAGGTCTGGAGAAGAAATGCCATCCAGGACAGTGACATTTTTCTTTCTGAGTCAGGTGATGGTTGGCCTTGTGGCTTAGACACCCTCCCTGTGGCAAATAGCATACTGTCTCACAGCATGTGCATGTGTTATTTGGGGCCCTTATTCCTCTCTCTGCCTTCCTCTACTGCACCATTGTACATTGGCAGGACATAAGAGTGTTGACCTTTGCTCCAGTGACCACCCCTGGGTTTAGGCTACAGCAGGGATGGCTGAAGCTCAGCTACCTTCTCTGGTGGGCATGTGCATTCGTGACAAAACAGAGCGTCCTTCTGCCCAGACCACTGCCTCCCCATTGGGCTCTCAATGCCCACCCCCTCCTCAGGTGGAATCAGAAGGCTAGCCACTCAAGAAGATGGCCGACTGTGATCTGACCCTGGGAGCTCTGGCTATTCCTAGGAAGGGGAAACACTGTGTCTCATGGGAAATTTTTAGGGTGTATGCTTGTTTTCATTTTATTTATTTATTTTTGTTGTTTGGTAACCATGAGTGCTAGGGACCAGACTCAGGGCCTTCCCATAGCACCTTGAACATCTAGAAACTCTCCACAAGTCAGAAAGAAGCCTGGGTCCTTTAAGCTCTGGCTGTTGAGGGATTGAACAGGACAAACAAGTGGTCTTGGGGAATGGCAGCTACCTTCTGCTCAGCTAGCCTGTGGGGTGGAGTTGTAGGGGAAGTTGGCGAGGCCTGGCCTGCATTGCTGGGGGCTCCTCTAACACCCTCTTTGTGTGTGTATGGGGTATGTCATGTCTTTCCTCGGTGCTGGGTCCTAGAGGACGTCCCTCCCAGCCGAGCATAACTAGGAAAGCAAGGAGAGTGAATCAGGAAGGCATCTCGTCTGTGACCCCTGGACTCCTCCAGTGGCAGTTTTCTCTGCTTTTGAACTTCACAGTGGTACTGCTTTTGTGTCTCAGCGTCTCCTCGTTCCTTCATCTTGTCTGCTGTCAGATCAGCGATAGCTCTGCCCTGTGTGTTCATTGTGTTGGCGATGCTGGCAAAGCTAGCGCAGTTCTGTGGTCTGTGCTGAGAGCCGCTGAGACGCACCGCCTCCGTTGTCCGTGTCACCTGTGTGCTCAGTGGGCCCAAAGACAGGGGTTTTGCTGAGCGACAGGTCGGGGTTCGGCACCTGCCCCCTGTTTAAGCGTCGCTCGATTCGCAGCATGTCAGAAAGCCCTCAGCTGAATCCAGTTTCCTTTTGTTTTGTTGTGGTTTTACAATCCAGGGCTTTCCACTTGCTCCACAAGCACTCTGCCACTCACCTTACCCATAATTCCTTTTTAAAACAACCTCAAGAGTAATCAGAATTTTACATGGCTTGTGTATCACAGTCCAATTTCTGTACCTATTTTCTAAATGTATGGGAAAGGCAGGGCTCTTCCTATTCAGTCAAGATCTCCATCTGGGAAAACGGAGGCTGCCCTTGATGGGAACAGATGCTCAGTGGGCCCGATACTGAGCTGTCTCTCACCACTTACCAGCTTCTCCAGTATCCTGCCCGAAAACACATTCTCAATCTCTCTCTCTCTCTCTCTCTCTCTCTCTCTCTCTCTCTCTCTCTCTCTCTCTCTCTCTCATTATTTTTATCCAGTGACACCACATGATAACTGGCTGGAAGTGAGAAGAATTTGACATCTGCCACGTCCTTTGTCCTGTGCAGGTTTTCGTCAGAATGTTTGAGAAGACCGAGTAGTAAACAGATCATTGGGGTCTTTTGTTTTGTTGTAGTGTGTCATTTTCACTCCGCCTCCTCGTGTCCTCCAGCCTGGCCAGGTGACTGGTTGCTTTTAGCAAGCCCGGGGACTGGAACTCCCCAAGGTTGTATTCATCCCCTGTGCTCACGGCATCTAGTCTTTGCTTTGTGATAACCCCTTGTAGAGATCGAATGCTCTCCCCACTTAGATGAGCAAACCAGAGCTTGAGGAAGTGGTGAACTGAGAAATTCAGATGGCACATCAAGCCAGGTCATGATAACAAAATTGCTCCACCGTGTGCCGATTGCTTCCCGGCACCAGCGCTGCTTTGTTACTGTCAAGAAAATCTGGGTTTTATATCCTGGTTCTTGGGCCAGTGAGAATATTCTAAGATTTTCCTGTTAGACTAACAAATGATGAAAAAAAGAATAGGAAGAGTCTGTATTTGTGTAACACTTCCTCCCACTCATTTTTGTTTGTTTTGCTTTGTTTTTGAGACAGCTTTACTATATATAGCCCAGACAAGCCTCAAACTCTGAATTCTCTCATCTCAGCCTCCAGTTCCAGGGTTGTAGTTGTACCCCAACATGCCTGGCCTTCGCATTGTGGGTATTATCCATTAAAGATGTTACTGTCCCCATTGTTTTGTCTCTGGTATTATCTATATGGGTGGCCTCCACATTTTATGGATTGCTCCAACCCCAGCTTAATCAGACCTTAACCTTATATAACCTTCAGTGTGAACTCCAATTCTCAGGTCTCCTAAGGGCAGCGACTCCTTCTGCATGAGGAAGCCCAAGAGCCTGGAGAAGTTATTTTGTTTAAAATTCTTGCCTTGAAGTTCTTTTGGTAAAGGAGCCAGGTTGGGAACCATACCAGAAACAGTTGTGTTTCTTAGTTACACTGTGTGGGAGGGACTGTAACTCGTGGCCATTAAATTGCTTCCTTTGAAGTATAAGAAAAAGCAGAACAACATTTATAGTCCTTTAACCCACAGGATTACAGTACACATGAATTAAAGTCACAGTGTCATGAACTCTCCCGGTACCGTGGCTGGCAGGATTCCATCTGCACTCTTCACTCATTAATTGGTCGACTTTCAAGTAGAAACTGGGTTGGGGGTGGGTGGGTTTGAGAACCAGGAATTTAGAAGGCTTTTCCGCTCTCTCATTTAGAAGTGGGAAGGCTTACTGTGACAGCCTGACTGGAATAGAGACTTGGTACCGCTCCCCTAGATTTTTCAGAGGGCAGCGGGAAAAGAATGAACACGTAGCATCTCCGAGCTGCCAGTATACCCGTTCTCACGTAACCCCCGCGGCAGCCCAGTGACGTCAGCGGCACCTCCTACTTTACACGTGGGAACGAGACAAGACAGAAGTTAAACACCGAGTCCGAGGTTCCAGATTCCAGTTTATAGTATGCACCTTTGCCCCTGCCCCGTTCTGCTCCCGTGAACTTGTACCACAGGACACAGAAGAGTTAATGGCACTGGTTGGGTCCCATGTCCCAATATTAACAGAGAAGTTTACACTCTTGTATTTGTTATTGGGTAGTTCGTGGCCGAAATCATGGGTGGTCAAAAGCAGCAGAAGAGGAACATTAGGACTTAATGACTATATCTGAGGTATTTATGCCTCACATGTATAATAAGCCCATGTTAGTGTTGTGTGACTGTTTTCACTGAAAGTCTTAGTGCTAGCTAAGCCGAAGGGGGTGAAGAGGAAATCGTATGGAATTCAAACCGTAGTTATGTCTCCCTTGTTTTGAGAAGAAGTAACCCATAAGAAATAAAATCTGTGAACTTAGGCTCAACGTGTTTATTGTCAGGACATTTTGTCACCTGAATTTATTGCCTAGAATCTTATCAATACAGAGTTGATCCTGAATGATTCTGACTAGGTCATTAAAAAAAAAAATTCCACCACTCCACTAGATGGCACTGTGGTCGCATAGATGCACTTGATGCCCCAGCAGGGCTTTTGAGAGTAGGTAAGAACTCTCTGTTGGGATGGAGTGGAAACTGGAACCCTGTGGCGCCCCTGGTGTGTTTTGCTGTCCTGTTTCCAGCACCTCTGTGTGTCTGCACATCTTCTCTTGAGATTTCTTTGCCCTTTACTGACTTCTTGTAAGGCCCGCCCACCTACCCTCTCTACCCATGAGCTTTCCTTTTCTCTTCACACCTCATTTTCTTTGTTGGGTCCGCTTATATTGTCCAGTGTGCCAGCGAGACATTTGTGTGTGTGCCCTGCAGTGGGAACAGGTGGAGGAGGCACTAGGAAAATGGCCTTTATGCCCATTAGACCAGTGTCTTTCCTCACACCTGTCTGAGGAAGCTCGCCTTCCTGCTTAAGGTTGTAGAGAACTTGGTGCTGTCTCTGCAACCATAGTTTGGGTCTAGAAATGCAATCCTTGAAAGGCTAGAGACTCTGTAAGTAGGCAGATGTGGGAGGATGAGGGAGGGGCTGGAGATATTGTTACACACTATCCACACCCATAGTGTCTTCCCAGGATCATCTACAACCACAGCAGGAAGGGATCTGCCAGAGACTGTGTAAACCTTTTATTTTAAAGTGAGGAAAGAGGGTTCCAGCGGAGCCCAGGTCTCTCTCTTCCCTGTGCCAAGTAGCTGCCAGCTCCCCAGAGACTGAGCCGGTCGATACAAAGGCAGGAACGATCTGGGAATGTTAGTTATTGACGGGTCTTCAAGCCTGAAGATTACCAGTCCCAGGCATGACCTCTGCCTGACTCTCATTTGCAGTTTAGAAGCGGGATCGTGGAAAACACTAAAGACACTTCCAGTCTTCTCATAACACGTTAGTCATCGCTGTGCAGAGTTCTTCCTTGCTATCTTCTAACCACAGCTGACAGAGCCACTGTCTTGATATTAAAGAGGCATGCTTCTTTGATTGACATGCTTCTTTGATTTGGGGAAGAGTGACTAGTAGCAAGACTCCCTAGCTCCACAATGGGATCAGTTCCTCATGTCCCTCAGTTCCAGTAATGAGGTTCAACACTGTCTCCCGCAGCACCCAGAGCTGGGAGAAGCTCACAAAACACTGACAGCCTGGAAGGTGGCAGCTGGGTTGGCAGGAAGAGAAGGTGCTTATGGGAACCAAAGTTGTGGGCAGGCAGGCGTGTTGGGGCCTGCTTTTAGTGCAACTCATCGTCTGTTGACATAAAGCTCCCCCACCAGCAGTGCTTTCTGGGGCGTCATTTAATTCACACTATCAAGTTTGGAGATGTTCAGGTGAAGGAGTTGGAATGCAGTATTTGGAGCTGATACAGTGGTTCTGTAGGGACCTTAGGAGTACATGGTACCATCTCTGCCCCCCTCCATCAGACAGGACACCAGACCTTTCTTTCCTGGGGCTTGGCTGCGAATATGTAGCTGAGTAGTAGGGGCCTCTTCGTGCTATCACAGGACTTAAAAAACCGATTTCTACTTGACTTGGATGAAACAAAGCAGTGACCTATGCTTTCAGTCCATGTGGGATATAAAATGCCATTGTCTCATTTCCCAGCTTTCTATGTATCACAAGCTCAATTAAAGTATTTAATAAGTAGCCATCGACAGCAGGCAATACCGAGTATGCCCATTGCCTCCCTGTAGGATACTAGTCAAGATGAACTTAGTGAGTTATCAACAGTGGACATAGAACTCTCAAGCTTGTGCTTGAGATCTCGGTTATCTTGGCGAGTGAATAGCCTAGACATGAAATTCTTTAATTAATTTTTTTTTTGGCTGTGTTGCCGAAAAAAAGAGACACACACCTTTTTGTTCCCCACCGAAGGTGTTTAGGGTTTGGGAATATTCATGTCATCTTCAGTTGAGACACTCTGGGTCATAGTAGGGAAAAATGGAAGGTGGGAACCCCGCAGCCCCCCCCCCAGAGAGACAGAAACAGATACTGGGGAAGAGATGGGCAAGGATGGCTTCCAGTCTCTGTCTTCAGGTCCTTTTTCCATTTTTTTTTTAATTCTCTCTTGCCTCTTTTTCTGCATTCCCTTTTCTATCTCCTCCTCTTCTGGGAAGAATAGAACAGAACTGAGTTCTCACTATCCCATCTGCCCAGCTTGAGGGTAGGAAACAGGGCGGGGCACAAGGAACTAAGCAGCCGTTTGTGGCCGCTGTCTGCAGCCTGGCGCTCACAATGCCTCCATTGACAAGGCAAGCACCAAGATTTATGTATCTTAATCATTATCAAGAATTCTTGTTCTGAGGAATTAGGCAAGAGCCTGTCCTCAATCAGTGATTATTAAGTGCCAGCTAGGATTCAGGAGCAGCCACGCCTTTTGTCTGTGACTTTCATACCAACCTCATGAGGTAGGTGTGTTATTCGCCTTTTAGAGCAGAGGACCTACGACTCAGGCCTTTGAACAATCCACGGCACATTGCCAGGTGCCTTGCAAAGTTAGTTGCAGATGCTCGTGAGTGAAGAAATAAGCAAAATAAGTAATCAACTCAGGATTTAAAACCAGATCTTACAGCCTCAGACCTGGTATCTCTCCCTTATTGCTTCCCTAGAAGAGATTTGAGCGAGCCTAAAAGATCAGTTGAGTTCTGTACTGTTTATTCAACAGTTTGTGTTTGACTTCGAAATAAGAATTTGTTGGCTTCGTCGACCCCTATCACTCTTGTTTCTTTAGCCTGTAATTGCTCGCACGTCTCTCGCTTTAACCCTCCTCCTATCTTCCTCTAGCCACAGCTTCGTCGTTAAATATGTCACTTCTGGAGTCCCAGCTTCCTGGGTATAAATCCAGGATTTGGTACTTCCTGTCCATGTGACCCTGTACAAATTATTTAAGCACTGTGTACCTTGAGATCCCTAACCTTAAAATGAAGGTAATAGTACCACCTATAAGAGGTTTTCATGAAGTTTATGCCAGTAAATAATGTACTTAAAATAGGTCTTTAAAAAATAATGTTATTGTGCTGGTTAGTTTTATGTCAGCTTGACACAAGACGTGATCATCAGAGAAGAGGGAGCCTCAACTGAGAAAATGCCTCCATAAAATCAGACTGTAGGCAAACCTATAGGACGTTTTTTAAATTAGTGGTTGATGCGAGAGGGCCCAGTTCATTGTGGGTGGTGCCACACCTAGGCTGTTGGTCCTGGGTTCTATGAGAAAACAGGGTGAGCAAGCCATGGAAGTAGGCCAGTAAATAGCACTCCTCCATGGCCTCTGCATCACCTCCTACCTCCAGGTTCCTGCCTTGCTTGAGTTCCCATCCTTACTTCCTCCAAAGATAAACAGTGATTTGGAAATATAAGCCAAATAAACCCTTTCCTCCCCAGCTTGCTTTTGGCCATGGTGTTTCATCACTGTAATAGCAACCCTAAGATAGTTGTTTATTTTTTCTTTGAGAGTTCGAGACAGATCATATTCATACAATATAGTTTGATTTTATTTTTCTCTTGCCCCAACTCCTCTCAGATCCTCTTCACCTTCCCTACAGGCTCAACTTTTCTTTTAGAAAAACAAACAAACGAACAGCAACTACAAAACTCATGGAGTCCGATTTGTGCTGGCCGACTGCTTCCGAGCACGGGGCCTTCCTTGGGATGTGGTTGATACACCCAGTATCACTTTGTTGAAGAAAACTGGCTTTCCCTCTCCCAGTAGCTATCCGTTGCAAATATCTTCTTGGTTATGGGCAGAACTTCATGCCCACTTACTTCCCGTTCCTCCTCGGGATTGGGGTTTTGTCTAGCTTGGGCTTGTGCAGATCGTGTGAATGCTATCACAGTCTCTGTAAATTCCTATGTGTATCTGCCCTCTCGGGTCTAGAAACTGCTGTTTCTGTGAAGTCGTCCACCAGTTCTGGTTCTTAAAATCTTTCTGCCCCCTCTTCCACATCCCTTGAGAGGAAAGGAATGATCTAGACATTCCAAGCAGAGCTGAGTGCTCCAAAGTCTCTCATTCAGTTGACCAGTATGGGGTTGTGTGTTAATTGCTGTCTACGGCATGAAGAAGCTTCTTTGATGAGGTTGAGTGACCACTGGTCAGTGGGTGTAGTGACATGTCATTCGGGCTATTTTATTTTACTTGTTTATTTAGCAAAATAATAGTAGTGGGTTTTCCCTTAGGGCCCATAATCTGTCTAGTCTGAGGTTCTTGACTTCAACAATAGTACCAGGTATGGAGAGCATCTTTTAATTTTTATATGTATGACGCCTTGTTTGCATGTATGTATGTATAGCACATACATGCTTGGTACCCATGGAGGTTTCAGATCCCTGGGACTAGAATTACGGACAGTTGTGGGCTGCATGTGGATACTGGGAATTGAACCCGGGTCCTCTGGAACAACAGTACAGTTCATCGCAGAGCCATCTCTCCAGCCCCCTACCCTATATGATTCTTTTCCTTCCTTTTAAAAAGAGGTGCCAGGATTGGAACCTAGAGCCTCCTGTGGCTAAGCAAGTGCTGTATACTGAGTGACACCTCTGTATGACAAGGAAATAAGGCCCTTGTCTTAGACTCAATCTTTGTGTTTTTGAGTAATCTCTTTATCCTTTTAGCTTTGATGGGATTTTCCACATATGCTTTGATTTTACGTTTGGTCGTTTGTGTTTTCTGTTTAATTTTGTGGGGATTCAGCATGCATGTATGTGGCAAAATATATAGCTTTAACCTCCTGGGGCCTTTTCTGTTTGTTTTGCATTGTCTGGGTGCTGGGGATCAAGCCCAGGGCCTGGCTCGTGCTAGGCATGTGCCTGGCCACCACCTGCCATCCACAGCCTCCATTTTAATCATTTTGAAGAATATGATTCATCGCCATGAGTTATATTTGTATTCTTGTGTGGCCATGACTGCCATGTGTAAAACTTCTAATTGCCCGACAAAAAAAAAAATCCCTCTGTCCCATTATGTATTTGATAACTCGGTGTAAGTGGAGTCACGCAGTGTTTGGTCTGTGTTTGTCTTTGCTTACACAGCATGATGTCTTCAAGGTCCGTCCACACTGGAGCACGTGTCGGAACTTACTCCTTGTGATTGAATCCTCTGTGTGTGTGTGTGTGTGTGTCTGTCTATATATGTGTGTGTGTGTGTAGTGCATTTTTTTATCATTCATCTGTTGATAGGTACTTGGGCTGTTTCTTCTGCCTGCTTGGCCCTCATTGTGCTTTCGTGAGCACTGATGTGCTTGTATGTTCAGTCTCCTGTTAATGGTGTTTTCCATGTTCCTAGGGACAGCAGTGCTGAGGATCCACGTAATTCTCTGTTTGACTTTTTGATAACTCCCAGTCTGTTTTTTTATAGCAGCCGGACTATTCTACATGCTCCTCAGCATTACGTGAGGGTTCCAGTTTCTCCACATCCTCACCAAATTGATTTTTTCATCTTTAAGTAGTAGCCACCTAGTGATTGTGTTGCAGTATGTCCTTGTGGTGATGTCTTCATCGCTGGGCAACATATAAGAGCTGTGTCCTTATAGGAGCCATGTCTCTTGACTGAGGGTTACTGATCTTGCCTTTCCCAGAGGCAGATGAGAGATGAACGGCTGTCACTTAAGTGCAGGCTGTTAGCTGGAAGATGTCTTCTTATCTTCCTTTCTCTTGATGGAACCCAGTGAGCCAAGCCTTAGAGGAGGCAGCCCATGATTTTGCCTTCTGGAATCCACTTGCTCACAGGTGTTACAGGCCTGGCCCCAGCCCAGCATAACATTTTTCCCTGGAGGAATGCCACACCATGGATTTTCTTGTCTGCAGACTCTTGTTTTCAGGTCTTACACATAGACTCGAGGAGCATTTGGGCTGCTGGGCATTGCCAGCTAGTGCCTGTGCATGACCCCTTGGTGGAGTGCCTGCCCAGAGAAGGCTGGGAGCTCAGCAGGCTGGTTTGGAGCTTGTGGTTGTGGCTGGCCCCTACCCAGCTCTCCCGATCACACCTCCATGGGCAAGGCCTCCGATCTCAGCCCTTCCCTTGGGCTTCCTCTGTGTCTCAACACTGACACTCACCTGCCTTGAGCCTTCACTTCCTTCCTGGTGTTGGAGGCGCTGACCTCCTGGAGAAGGGATGAGGATCACTCACACACATGGTTGGCGTGGGAATGGCCTGGAGGAACCACCCGACAGTAGACCTCCTGCTTCACCCTGCCCCAGGGAGCTTCTTGCTTTTCACTGGGGACCTCCTGCTGTTGACTCACAGTGAAGATGAACAGTGGTTATATAAGGCAAAAGTGCACTGCCAGCCAAAAACAATAGTAGTTATTGTCAGTGATCTCCATAGAAGCTTCTCAAAGAGGGAGCGGGTCTTCTGTGATGTGGTGTCACCGAACATGAGTGTTTGATTAATGAATATTAAGAACATTTAGATAAATGGTGTGTTTTATCTGACCTATTCATGTTTTCTAGTAGTTTAATTTTTCAAGGCCACATTTTTACCTGTGTTTATTTAATACACACATACACACAAAGTATTTTGTTTTATTTGAGGTGGGATCTCATTCTGTTGCTCAGGCTGGCCTGAAACTCACTACGTTGCCCAGGCTGGGTGATAGCTGATTGGCTTGTACTAGTGGGTTTCATTACAACTCCTCTGTGTAACATTGGTGCTGTAGTGGGTGGGAGAATGGTGGGGAAAGGGTGGATGCTCCAAGGATAGTCACCAGCATCTGCTTGAGGAAAGTCTGCATAGATGGCTGACTTTCAAGAGAACAGACATCATCCGATAGACAGCATTTACCATCTATTGGACACCTAGCTCATACCAGCCAATATCTAGATTTTTACCTAATTTTCCCTGATACTTAACAGCTCTGTAATATAAATGTTCTTTGATAATTGCCAAACTGAGACTCAGAGAAGAGCAATAACTTGACCAAGGCTGCACACCCAAAAGAGGCCGAGCCAGGGGCAGACCGGACATCCTGTTCCAGAGTCTTTTGCACTTTGCATTCTGTGGCAGAGGACTGGTGTTTGTGTGTGTGCCCCTCTGGTTGGGAGGGCTGGTGTTTGTGTGTGTGCCCCTCTGGTTGGGAGGGCTGGTGTTTGTGTGTGTGCAGCTCTGGTTGGAAGGGTGTTTGTGTGTGTGTGCAGCTCTGGTTGGGAGGGCTGGTGTTTGTGTGTATGTGTGTGTGCAGCTCTGGTTGGGAGGGCTGGTGTTTGTGTGTGTGTGCAGCTCTGGTTGGGAGGGCTGGTGTTTGTGTGTATGTGTGTGTGCAGCTCTGGTTGGGAGGGCTGGTGTTTGTGTGTGTGCAGCTCCGGTTTGGCTTGCTGTTCTATTTAGTAATATAAAGTCATATCTGCCCCATGATAATTTATCTGCATGATTCCTGGTTTGGGGGGGGGCAGAACCCTGGCTCTCACGTATTTAGCATGGCATGCTAAATACAGAGCTTCTTGCCCTATGCTGGGTTAATTAAGTCACATTCTGAAGGTAGGGTCTGGGACACAATTTTGATTATTTTGTTTTTAAGACCCAGGTATGCTTCTCTAGCAGGACTGGTTCTGGGAAGTCCTTGATAGCACAAACAGTCTCTTCTGCCCCTGTATAGTAGACCTTTGGATAGTGAAAGTGGTAGCATCTCATTTCTCATGGTACTTGCTGTCCCGGGCTCTGGTGTGCCAGGAGCAAGACTTGAGATCAGAAAGACTAGCTTGACATTTTCTCTCTACTGGGCACGCATTGCTCTTGCAAAGGACCCAGCATCTCCATGGTGGCTTACAAGCATCCATAACTCGAGTTCCACGGTATTCTTCACCCTCTTCTGACCTCACCAGCACAAGCCATGCATATGGTGCACACACATACGTGCAGGCAAAACACTCATACACATAAAGTGGGCAAGTCACTCGCAGGAGAGCCTGGATAAGGCTCTGGGTCCTTTCTTCTTTGTAGAGATGATGAAGCTTATGCTATGAGATGCTTTAGGAGATCACGGGGAATTCTTAACGCCAAGCTTTGCTCATAGGAAGGTTGCAATGGCTGCTGCTTATTACTGATTGTTCACCTCTACTTCAGCTTTTTGTTCAATGATGTGTTTTCCAGACCTCTGTGTTTTCAATTTCTGTCTTTATATGACTTTTAAATTTTATTTTATGTGCTGAGCTGTGTCTCAAGGTCTAATTTTGGTATTTTCTAATTTTTCTTTGTAAATATGACTCTTGTCCACTTTCTAAAAGGGTAGATAGATGAAGATGGCCAAACAAAACCCTAGATATCTGGCCACCTCAGGGACCTATGGGAGTATCACACCTTGTGCTCTGAGGTTGAAGTTTCTCTGAATACAGAGAAGACAGACACTCACCACCTTGGGATGCCCTGTGTTGTTTTCATTTTCTTCTGAGAAGTTTTCAGTGGAAAATCATGGGAACATCTGGATTCTTCCAGTTTTGGGGGCACTGGCCTGTGCTGTGCTTGGAGGCATGAGCACAAAGCCAGTTTCATCATAAAAATTGGGCTGTTTCCCACACTGGCGTGATTCACCTTATCTGGTGTAGATCTGTCAGCATTTTCCTGTTTGGTGATAAGGGATGACTAACTTGAAATGAGGTCTGCTCTTCCACAGAGAGCCAGCTTGCCCCACAACGTGTGCGCTGACATTTACGTAAAATGCAGATATGCTTATTTTTGTCTCTTGACTCTCGGTTTGCCATATCCACTCAAGCCAGTCCCCTGCCAGCTATCTGGAAGGCACGGCTAGGCCTGGGGTCAGCTTGCTGAGGGTCACCCTGTTTTGAGGCACTCAGCATATCGTCGCCGTGCTGACATATCACTGCCCACTGAGCTGCAGGTGTCGCCAGGTCGCCTTCACCCAGGGAGAACCAAGAGTGGAAAAATGGAAATTTCTATCTTAGATAGTGTACAAGGAGGGCTTCTTAGGTTATAAAGCCTTTTTTAGAGAGCCATGGAAATACCCAAACACTCCATGTTTCAGTCAGCCAATGAAGATGTTTACCACTGACCTTATAAATCTGCATAACGTTGTTTATGATGTTACAACAGTATATAAAAGCAGCTGGGCTCAGGAGAGGCTGTGGAAGCAGTCTGTGAGACTTGGACCAGTTACAGGAATGCTGCACAGTTGCATGTGGCAGAAATGTATCTCAGGGCTGCTGTTCTGAGTGTCAGGAAACAAGTGCATGTCCTTCTAGAAAAGGGATAGTTCCCCGATGCCAGTGTTCGTTAGTTTCCTTGGGACTTCTCTTTAATGATGGAGAAAGCTGTTAGCACAGGCAAATGGCAGTCCTAACCATCACCAAATACAATTTCAGCGTCTCCTCCCTGAGCTTGCTGAAGGAATGACCTGGAGACTAAACATGTTCTGAAATAAGCATACGCTGCTGGTTGTCTAAAAGTCATCAGGAACTTAGTAAACATAAAAAGTGATTCTGAAATGTTATGCTACCTCATCACCCTGCCAGGGGCATGTGCTACTTGTTTGATGTATGTTACTTGAAAGTAACTGTAGTAGGGTTCATATTTTGATGTAGATATGAGTCTCAGCATTAGGGACTCAAGGTTTTACTTTTGAATAGTGCAAGGACAAGCTTAGAAGAAGAGCATTGCTTTAATTGAGGTTGGTTCAAGCAGAATGGGACCCAGAAAGGGGCTTGAATCCAATAGTCTTAGGAAACATTAAAAAATAGAATACTGATGAGGGATTTTAATAATGAATAATTTTCCAGGAACATGGAATATACTATACATTTTTAGATAAAAAATATGATGGTTCAAATCTGCAATCCAGTCAGTAATTTATAACATTATTAGAACTTAGAATATGAGAAAGGCCAGGCAGTGGTGGCACACACCTTTCATGCCAGCACCCAGAGGCAGGTGAATCTTTGTGAGTTCGAGGCCAGCCTGGTCTACAAGAGCTAGTTTCAGGACAGGCTCCAAAGCTACAGAGAAACCCTGTCTCAAAAAAAAAAAATATGAGAAAGAAGACTGAAAATGCACTAAAGTTGAAAACTTAGTTCAGTAACAGTGGTGAACCATTTTAGAATTTTTCTAGAGAATTATTATTTGAAATCACAAAGAGACTCTATCTGCAGTATAGAGATTAAGCAGAACCAAGGGTGAAGAGGCCAGGATGTTGGCCTCACATTGCATGGACATTGTACTTGTCCAGATGGGATGAGGCATTGTTTTGTGTTGGAGTGGTGGTCATAGACGTGGCAACAAAGGGACACATGTTAGGTAGATTTTGGGTTGACTTGGATAGGACTTGGGTTCTAGCTGGACAGGAGAATGAGGACTGCTTCTGTGAATAACCCGAGGAGCCTTTTGTTAGTAGAAAATAAAGGAAGAAGACGTGAGTGAGGTAGAGGTTCATGAGTTCACTCCGGGAAATTTTGACATGTCTGCTAGACAAATGGGGTGTCTAATTGTGACTATTATATGCATTTGAACTTTGAGAGAAGTCTGAGTTTGAGAGGCATCAGGGCATAGACAATCGCTGGAAAACAGGCATGCATGAGAATTCTCAGGCAAATGCACAACCTGAGAAGAGGGACAAGGATAGGGCCTGAGGGAATGCCAACACTTAAGAGGAGAACAGACTACACACATCCCTCAACAAAAACAAAGACTTAAGGGGGATATTGAGAGGTGCAGGAGGAGCCCCTAGGGTAGAGAGAAGTTGGAAAACCCAAGGGAAGGGAGCCATGTGTGGGCAGGGGAACAATGCCAGCCATTGGAGGAAATTGAGAAATAGGGTCTTCAGAAGCACCCATTCGCCTAGAAACTGCTAGTTCACAGAATAGGCTCGGCCACTTGGACATGGGAAGGACAGAAGAGCAGCTCGTCCAGAAAGACGGAGAAATGTGCCACATCTATTCCCAGTAAAGACAGTGGGGAGTGTTGCTTCGTTTAAGATGTTAGACCTTCATACCTGTTTATGTGCTTAGAGAAGGGAGAAATACAGAATGTGGATTGAGAAAAGAATAACCAGTGTAGAAAGTCGTACCTCAGCGAATCACAGTTTACTCAGGGGGCGGCCCTGGGAATTTGTTAGGGAAGGAAATGATCTGTCCCTACTTCAGACATATCGAGGAGAGTCTCTGGTGGAGAGCTTCTGATTTAGAAGTGCTATGGGGTTGGGGGTCCAGGTGTCCATTCTGCACTGGGCCTGCAAGGCACTTCCCCACAGGAGCCATGTCCAAACAGGTAGACAGCTTGAGGTTCAAGTTTGCTTTTGATTCTCTGCTTTTGGTTTGTAAGATGGGAAGGAGCTCTGTCTGCTGCAGGCCTTGGGACAGGGGCTGCATTGCTTGAATGCATTCAAATGTCATGCACATTCTAGGCTGAGGAAGACCACTGTCTAGGCTCCTGGCCAGATTAAAATGGCAAGTTTCACATTGAAACACCCATCTATTTTCTCCTTCTTTCCATTTTGTTCTTGTCCTTTGTCACCAGGAGCAAACTGTACCTGCTGGTGCCTGATTCATTTGAGCCAAGACGACTCCATCACACATGTCTGGACAGTCCGTCTCTAGGACTTCAGAGTTGGTTTTTTCTTTTGTTTTTTGTTTTTATCACTCATTAGCAATCCTCAGATTGCATCATCCAGAACCCTAATAAGTAAGAGCTCCTACCAAGCATGGTCAAAAGCACACAGGAGACTCGGCTGTGAGACATCGTTACTGCTCCTACACAGGTGTCAGGCGAGAGGAAAACACTATGTAGTTTTTAAGACGAAAAGTCAAACAATTAAAAAAAAAAAAGTCTGCTGCGGGCATCTGACTGCAGGTCCCAGTGCTGGGCTTTTGATCTCCTCAGCCTTTTTTTCTTAGCTGGTCATGAAAAGGTGGTCCACTGTGAATTCAGTTGTGTACAAGCACTTTGGCCAGGCTGGCTATTATGGAAAATGGTCAGTCTGATACAATCAGCCATTCGTTTTCTTTTCCTGTCTTGATTCTCATTGACAGAAATGCATCCGCATCCTGTATGAGAGACGGGCACACATGATCCCCCAAAGTGAGGGATTCAGAAAAGTTGTCGTGTTCTGAAGTCGAAGTAAAGGAAGATGAGATAGGAAGGCAGGCCATCTTGTCTTCCGAGGGACCTTTCCTCTCAAGTCCTCCTCTCCTTTGGAGGCTCAGGGCAAAGGTTCCGCATAAGCAAGTCACCTGCCTTCATGTAGGGCCCCAGTTATGTGAATATTCATGTTGGCAGTGATCAGCTGGGTTTCCCAGGGTACAGCTACTAAAGGAGTAAGGGCAGCCTGCTTCTAAATGCACTAACAGTCCTCAGAGTGCTGGATTAGCGCACATCCTATGTAGTGTCGCCGTGTCCTTACTGAGAACAGTTAGTGAGCCGTGTGCATTTTCCCATAGGACCTGGAATTTGTTAAAGACATGAATCGCATATGAATTAGGTAGGCTTGGAAGAGGATTAATTTTAGAAAGCACCAGGCCAAATTTCCTTGCTAATATTTTGATATTAGTTTCTTTGATACAGCATTTAACTTACAAATCATCCTTGATTGTTACATTTGATCAGTTCTCAGACATTTTGGCTGTTTCCTATTTGATCAGAAATGAAGACAACCTGCCACTTTTATTTAATTCTAAATAGGCTGTTATTACTGCAAAATTAATACTTACGCTACCGTTAAATCTGCAATTCCTTATTATCTAAAAAACTGTAAGGGAGACCCATGCAAGGATTTTGTAAATTTAAAAACAACAACAACAAACAGTTCCACAAACCTCCCAAAATTACAGTGGAGCCAGGCTGGAGAGGAGGAGGATGGGAGAGATGGGGGGCCCTGACCGTGCCCGGCTGACGACACCACATGGAAGCAATATTTCTTTGGTGAAAGTAAAAAATAGGAGACAAATAGTATCAAATTCTTTCTGTATGCAGAAAGTTCTATGTGATCATTTTCCAAGTTAAAGGACCAGGTCCTCCTTTGAGTCTGACCATAAACAGCTTTATTGGCACCAGAACCTGTATATGCTTTCCGCACAGACACCAGGGCTCCTTTTCAGCACCCCTGAGTTTCCTACTCTTCTCGGTTATGGCAGAGTGGGTTGGCTTTTTCCTTTCAGATCTGGGAATCTTTGAAAGAGTTTTTTTTCCACTCAGTACCTTGAGCATTTGTGTTTATGTTTGTCTTCTGACAGCTGTTTTGGGGTGAGCTGCGTGGGGGGACCATCAATGTGAACCGCTTTCCAAGCGCTTACCCTCCTATAGCTTTCTAATGTAAATGGATACCAAGGAAAGATTTCGATTGCTTCTTCTCCCTTAAATCCAATCTGTCCCGACAGCTCCGTGTTTCCAGAGTCTTACAATGATTATGTCTGGCTGTTTGTCCAGGTAGTTTGTTAGCCAAGGAACACCCCCACACAGCGCCTTGTGGTTGGGGCAGAGCTTCAGGACAGTGGTGCAGCTCAGCGAGGACCCTGGCTCCGCTGTGTGCTGCAGGCTCCCCTGTCAAAGAATCTAGGTGTGCGTCCTTGGCTCCATCTCCGTTCTTTACTTCAGGCTTTTACCGAACGCCAGCTAAGCAACAGGTATTCTGCAGGTTGAGTGATCTGAGCCAGATAGTGTTTCTGTCCTCTTCAGCTTAACTTTTTTGTGTGGTTACAGTGAGAATGCCCAAACTACAAGGCCTGAGCAGCCTGGGAAGGGCAAGACACTCAGCACTTTAGGCTTTCTGAGCCTTGCAATATCTGTTAAAGCCATTTTGCTCTGACCTTGTCTTACAAGAATAGCTTCAGATAAGATGTGACTGCACAGGCAGAGCAAATAAACAGTGAGACTCTATTTACAGAAGCTGGGAGTGGGCATACCCTAGACTAGAGTTTTTTTCATCAATGGTCCAGGTAATGCCAGTCCAGTGGGGCATTGTACATGTAGCCCTGTGTGGACTTGGGCTTGGTTTTCAGACTATCGGACATCCCTCCAGTTGGCGTGGGGCAGCCAGGGAGAGGAAGTGCATTTCTGAGTATCCGATGCTGTCGCAGAATCATCGATTACTGCATTTGTCATCTCTTGATTATTTTCTCCTCCGAGCAATGGAGTAGCACCTTCATTTCTTCTCCATGTCCTGTGCCTGGGAGAAGCAGAAACAGGCAGACCCAGATCTGGAGCGGGCCTGGGAGAAGGGAACATGCACATGCTGGCTCCTTCCTTCACAGGAAGACTTCTGTTTTCTCTGTGTGGTCCCTACCTGATGACATAGCCAGTGACACTGGGGCCTTCCCTCACAGATCTCATGATCCCTGGTGTCCGTAGTGGAAGTCGATCCCTGCCCTGGTTGCCCAGCTCTGTTTGACTACCCAGCACGTGTACTCAGTGAAGATAGGAGGCATGACCATGGCCCGTACCTACAGAAGGCTTTGCTTGTTATCACTACCTGCTCTATAAAACACACACCTATCGGGAGTGGATCGCTGCCTCACGTGAGGCCGCCTTGTCCTGAATCCTTGGTCCCTTTCTTAGGAAAGGAAGTTTTTGTGCATAAGGTGGAAAGGGTGTTGAGCACTGAGCAACCCCTTCAGCAGTGTTAGAGGGAGGAAGGGGTCCTGAGAGCAGACATGACAAAGGAACTCTTTCTCTTTTATCACAAGAGATGCTGCTGGACCAACCAGGTTCCAATTTGCTAGGTCGATGATCACTCCTGGGGACTTAGGACAGTGAAAACCTCTTGAAGTAGCTCTGCTCTTCTTCCCTCTCTCTTTCTCCCTCCCTCCTCTCACTCTGTTTTACAATGCAATAATGAAATACACCCTCTTGATATTCTAGAAACTCAGAGATTACCTCGAGAAGCTAAACAGTCTTTAAGTGACTTTGTTTTGGTAGGAACATAGTTAAATTTAGGCTGTCATGATTGTAGGCAGTTTCTACACATGTCTAGCCGCCTGCACACATCATGTAAACTGTCCGAGGTCCTTCTTTTGTGATGGGTCCCAGAACAGACGTGAAGATGGGTGAGCCGCGATTCTTGACTGAGAGGAGCTTCTGAATCAGAGGAGAGAAGACGAATGACGCAATTGACAAGAGTGGGTCAGGGAGCATCACTAGCTCCTCCCAATGTCCTCCCACTCTCCACAGCTCCTCATTCTGTCATACGGTCTTCGGGCTTCTGCAAGGAGCCAGGTGCCCTGCTGTGCAGACTCCAAATACTGTGGTGAGAGGAGCCAGGACACCTCCGAGCGGGGCTGCTCGTGCTTGCACCTGGCTCTGCACCTCACTTGCCATGCGACCTGAGGGTGGTGCTTCACTTCTTGGTACTTCTCATCCAGCTCTAATAGGGACAGTGTTGATATTGACCATTCTCTTGAGCACAGGGCCTGAGAGAGCAGGCTGGTGTGAGTGCTCATTAGCCAAGAGCTTCCTGAGACCAGCATGTTTCCTGCCTTCCAGGAGCTTAACCTCAGGGTTATTAGCATTCCAACAAGGAAAGAGGGAAGTGTCTAAAATTACAGCAGTGAGTGAAGGCAAACGGAAGAAGCTGTACGATGGAGGGAAAGTTCCCCTTAGGCTTTGCATTTGGGGCTGAGTTTTCTCCTGAAACGGTACCTGAGTTGGGCCTTGAGGCAGCTTAGCCTGGAGAAGAAGAGGACGTCTGAGTTAGTTGATAAATAATAGACAGGCATGGTCAAGTAGAGCCTCCTAGGCCACGGGAAGAAGTTTACAGTTCATTGCAAAGCATCAGGAAGCCATCAACAGGCAATAAGTATGGATGTGGCTAGATATAAGTCATTTCTGCAGGAAAGAGATCCTGATAGTGTGTTGAAGGGGCAGATGAGTCTAAGCACATTGCGGTCTCACAGGAGACAGGCTGTAGCTTTTGCTAAGGGTGTGGCCTGAGAGAAATAATTAAACAGATTTAACTGAACCTGTATTTCCAGCTCTTCAGGGAGCTGAGGCAGGAGGATTACTTGAGCCTGGGAATTTAAGGTTAGTGTGGATAACCTAGGGAGGGAGACTCAGTCACAGACAAAGAAAAAAAAAACCTGAATATATTGAAGGTATATGCTTAGAGGCAATTGTTGCAACTGTCATATCTGGATGCTATGGGTTAGAGCAACGGGGGTGGGGCTCTGGAATTCTCAGTTTCTTTCCTGAGAATTTGAGTTGGTTCCCTGGGAATGAATGGGTGAGGAAAGATCAGCTTTGGGGTGGAACTTAATTGTGTTACATGAAAATGTCTCTAGAAAGATGCATGCTCTCTGAAAGACAGTCTTAGATAGCATCAGAACTTGGACACTCGCCATGGGAGAGATGGCTTTGAGACACCAGGAGGAGGGGAGGGCACCTCAGCTAGCAGGACATTCCTGAGCCACAGTGTCTGGGGGTGGGGCCAGCGTGGGGCTCGGTTGAAACTGTGTAGACCTATAAGTATTAATGATGACAACGTTGTTAAAATGTCAGAGACTGTCCCACAGAATGACTCTTAACTGAGAAGATACTCTGAAATGGAATTAATTTGACATCCAGAACACTCCAGTGGGATTTAAAGTTTGTTTTTCTAGACATGGCCTTTTGGGATCATATGGCAAGAAATGGGTTTGTAGCCAACTCTATGAGCCAGAAACAAAGGAGGGGTGGCTAATTTATGTGAACTTCCATATGTGGATCAGAGGATGTCACTAAGAGATGTGCTCCTCAGCCATGGCTAGTTGGAACAGTTGTCTTTGTGTTGGGGTTATCCCAACCCGTGGGACAGTGTCTGGATAAATGAGCAGCTGACGGGTGGACAATAAGTCTTTTCATTGGAAATGTGTGTGTGTGTGTCTGTCTGTCTGTCTCCCCTCACAAAGTGGGTAGCTATTGCTCCCATCCCCTTTTCCTATCCACACATACACAATAAACTACTTATTTTAGCCCAGTTGTGTTTCCCAGCTGTAAAACAGAGGGAAATCTGCTGCTGCTATTTGGCAGAAACCTGGCTCCTGGATGGTGTTTCGTGAGTGACTGCACACAGACTGTCCCCTGTAAAGCACAGGTGCCCCTAATTCTATACAACTTCCCCGTTTTCTTCTGGAGTTGCAGCTGCAGTCCTTCTTAAAATCTCTTCGCAAACACACCCAGCAAAGGCCACCAAACCATGACTCCCTTACCCAGTGTCGCATCCTTGAGCAGGATGTGTGCGTTAAGCCATTTCTGCCATGTTCAGTGGGCTGTGGCCACAGGGCTGTTCAGTCTGTGTGGCACGCCAGGTGCTGTGTCCAGTAGATGTGGCAGTAGTCTGACCGGGCACACGAGCTCCTTGGACATAAGGTTTGAGTCAGGGGTAGAAGAATATGGACGCTGCCGGGCAGCTAGCAGTCTCTACTGAATCCTGCAATGTAGATGTGGTGTTGTAGATTTTGCAGGTGGGTGTTTGGTCGTTCATGGTGCCCCTGAGCACTGTGCTGCTGTCATAAGAGCCTTGTGGGGCTTCCTAGTGGAGTTTCATGGACAGCAGTTTGCTTGTGGCTTCAGAAGCAGCACGTCTTTAGCTTCGCCCGCTGAGGACCTTCCCCACCAAATGTGGGAATGAACACAGAGCACAATCCTAACAGGGCGAATTTGATTTCCCTCCTGCTGATCTCAGTAGTTAGTGGTGAGGACCAGAGAAGCCAAACTGGGTTTGGGACTCATGGAAACATCCCACACATGGCAGATAGACTCAGATAATACGTTTAGATCCCTACACCTGCACACTTGGTACGATTATAAACAGAGGTCAATGGGAGTCAAGACATTGCAAGGTGAGCAGTCATCGGGCGCGGGGTGGGGAAGGTCATTGTCCATGGCTGCTCATGGACAGAGCATGGTGTTTAGCTCTGCTTCGGGGGCTGTGAATCCAAATCTCTTTTAGTTAGTCACCAGGTATGTGACCTTGGATTCTGTCTTCCCGAGAGTTCTGTTTGCAATATGTTGCTTATTAAGTCTACTTACCAAGGTTGTTTCAAGCATTCTCAATCAGGTGAGCAATGGGCCTACCACAGAACAGCGTTTAGTTAGATGACACCTGGCATTAAAAGACAAAAACAACCCCAGCAAGCATGCATTGAATGCCTGTTATGTGCTGGGCCCCAGCGTAGGCACTAGGACTCAGAGGTGGAAAAGCACTTGCCAGTCTTGGGGACAGTTTTGAGTATCAATCTATGCTCAGGTGTTCTCAGGAAGGATAACGTGGTCTCATTAGACTACAGTGTGTATCCTCTGACGAGCTTTTGTAAACTGGAATGGTACGGAGACAGTTCGGGTGCCACAAGGTATTCAAATGAAACCCTGACATTTTTATTTGTTGTTTTAATAGTCCTTATGATAAATGTCAGCCAAATAATACTTCTTAGAGACACTTGGTTTTTACACACGCTCTGAGAGGTAATAAAACTCCCCATTAATGCTAATAGCATTCTGACAGACTGAAGACAGCGGTGCGTCAGAGACGCCTCGCTCTCCGAATGGACTCCAAGTTTCAAAACAGCACAAAGGAATGCTCTGGGTATTTATTCAGGGATTTCTGTGCATGTTTGATAGATACGATTTATCTTTAGCCAGGGAGAGCAGGCTCCTGGTGTCTTTTCCCTTCCTAGGTTAGTTGGAATTTCCTTTTCCCTTGCAAAAGCTGTGTGCAGTTGAGTAAGTGAACAGAGTCTGGTCCTGAGTTTGTGTTGAACCGTTTACAAAGGGATGGCAGCTTCGAAGGGGAAATAGCACTGAAAATGGAGCAGACAAAGGCCCAGGCCCTGAGCCACAGCTGACTCCAGCAGGCAAGGTCCAGGAGAGGAGCCTGGAAAGCAAGTGCCCCAAGCCCCGGGAGAGCGCCATTATCCTTATGGTTGTTAGTGGAAGCTGTGTAACTCTTGTACACGACGGTCGTATTCATACTGTGTTTTCCCCACTGCACGTCCACTGCAGGTAATTCACACAAAAACTCCTTGTCAGTTTTCTTCCATGCCAGGCTCTTTGTTTCTTAGATCGAGAAATCTAGCGTTTGTTTGTATTTGCCTCCCCGCTTTGGCTTTAAGGAACCCACAAGTTCTTCCTTGGCAATTAGCATAAGTGGCATTGCCAGCACACCATATTAACTTTAAAATAGATCACAATTGCAGGTTTCATGCCTAGGATTTCCCAGGACATGGGAGCACATGCTAGAGTCTGGAAGTCTCACTGTCTAATGAGCAGAATTTATTTGGTACTGGCTATGGGCCGGGGGTTGGTAGAGCCACCTTGGACTAATACTTAGAACTAGGCTCCTATTAGTGAGCATCAGGAGAAAAAGAGCCAGACCCCAGATTTACAATTGGAGAAAGCTGTGGACAGCCTGGAATTACTAAATAGAATACATGAAGTATATGTCTTATCTCCACTTGGGATGTAGGTATTAGATTCATTCCACTGAGGAGAGAACTAAGCTTCAGCATGGTTGGGTCATTTATCCAAGGTTATAAGACTAAGAGGTCGGAGACGAAAAACTCAGCCACGTGTGTCAGGCTTCCGAGTCTGACCCAAATAATCACACAGAAACTGTATTAATTACAACACTGCTTGGCCAGTGACTCAGCCATATTCCTAGGTAACTCTTACGTCTTAAATTAACCTATTTCTATTAATCTGTGTATAGCCGTGAAACTGTGGCTTACTGGTAAAGGATCCACCAGCATCTGTCTCTTTCTGCATCTACATGGCATCTCTCTGACTCCGCCTACTCTCTATATCTCCTCCAGCCTGGTATATTCTGCCCTGCTATAGACCAAAGCAGCTTCTTTATTAACCTATGATAATAAAACATATTCATAGCATACAGAGGGGAATCCCACATCACGTTGCTTTAGATAACAGTGTTTATTTCTCCTTATACTTCCTTCCTGTTTTGGATGATACCCTTTCTAGTGTAGCATAAATTCTTCATATTAAAAAAATGCTCTAATCGTTCTTTCTATTAAAAGGGAGAAATTTGGGTTTGAAGGATGCTGTTGTGTCAGTAGTCTGGCGAAGACACTTCAGGTGGAAGACTCAGCATAGACAGATACTGAGTGGGAAGGACAAAATGTTCAGAGCTATGGTCGAAAGCTGCCCCACAACAGTGTGTAGACAAGAGCAGAAATTAACGGAAGGAGAGTAGCATCATTCATGGAAGCTCCGAGAGAATGGAACAGTCTAGGTTTTCATCTGTTTGATTCAAGAGTGAGGAACACAGTAGTAGATGTTTCCAGAGTGTTGACTGTGGACTGTATGGCAAAGAATGCAAGGTCTGCTGGCAGGATAAGGATACCTCTGTTACAACGTGGATGCCCACGTGTTTTGTATTCATTGGAAGCGGTGAGTAAACAGTGCCCATTGCCCTAGGTCAGTTATTCCCCTGAAGCTTGCTATTTTTTCATGCACCTTTATACCCCACAAAAGTGGGGGAAGAAGGCAAAAGATGGCTTTAACATGACACAAAGGACAATCAGAACAGTTACTCACTTCAACACTTGAGACATCAAGCCATTACTTCCTGAGTTAAGCATTCTGTTGTTTTGGGCAGGATATGCAGTGAATACACCCTAGACCAAGTATCCTGTAGGCAGCTACTTCCTATAATAAACCTATTTTAATATGAAGGAGCAGGAATAGGCTTGAATTCTCTGACCTTTGATCAGGGTAAAGCAGTTCTACCGCCATCTTAGTGCTCAAAGCGCCAAGTCACCACACCCTAGGCCAGGGTGTCTTGTTTGTAGCCACGCCTGTTGTCACCAACTTTGAAAGAGTTAAAATAAAGCTCACACTCTCTGACCTTTAGTCAAGGCGAGACAGGACTCACATCTGGTGCCTCCACACACACCAAGGCACGTAAAGACTCCATGTGTTCACAGGCCAGCCTTCCTCACTTCTCATAGACTCACTTCACTCGCACTACAAAAGATTTTTAGGGACAGCCCCACACGTCCTTGCATGCCAGTGTGCTTTTGACTGGTCTTAGATGGTGTGTTATTGTCACCCTCAGACCCTGGTGTTTTTTTGTTTTTCTTTTTCTTTTTTTTTTTTTAGATTTTTTTTAAAGGAGTTTTCATTCACCTCTACTTCTTTGAAGTTTAGATACTCAATGTCTACATGTAGTTTTCCTTTATCCTGCTTGGTGTCCTCTCGGCCTCGTGAATCTATGGTTTCGTGTCTTATTTCAGTTCTTTACTGTACCACATATCCTCCCTTTTCTCTCCTGGTTTCCCCACCGCTCGGTTCCTCTGATATTCCTGTGGCTATTAGATATTCTTCTGGGTGTGTAACAGTCTTTGTTCTCTGATGGTTCACTTTGGAAGTTCCTGGTACCATGTGCAAGCTCAGAGGTTATCTCCCTGGCTCCCTCCAGTCTGCTCCCTCCAGTCCGCTCTGCAGATGTAACAGTATTTTTCACCTGTTACAATATTTCCAATCTCTAGCACGTGCTTGGCTCCATCTTAAAATGTCCCTTGCTGATTTCATCAAATCTGTTCTTTAGCATGTTAATAGTTTTCCAAAAGTTCCAAGTCTGGGGCCTGTGAGGTAGCTAAGAGAATACAGTTGCTTGCTGCCACACCAGAGGCCCTGGGTTCGATACCTTCAGCCCACATAGTAGAAGGAGAGAATCAACTCCCTCAGGTTATTCTCTGACCTTCATGTTTCCTTACACACATGCACACGCACACACTATTTAAAAAAAAAAATCCTAGTCTGATAGTCAAACACTCCTGCCATATTGGACTCTGGTTTTGATGCTTCAAACTGTGGCTTTCTCCTTTCAGCAATGCTTTGCTGTTGTTATTGTTGCTGCTGCTGCTGCTGCTGTTGCAGAGTGAGCACATGGTGTGCTGGGCAGAAGGAACATTATTCCCTCTGGTGGCATGTTGGTCACATGACAGTGAGTGGAAGTTCATTCAATGCTGTGATTCCATGTTGGGTTTTCAGTGAGCCAGGCCCCAGAGCTGCAAACTTCATAGAGGGTCTCAGAGTTCCCTTTAGGTGAGAAAATTCCTGACTAATTCCTTGTCCTCCAGAGCAGCATTAGGCACTTAGGAAACCATGGGAGTTTAGGCTGCGGAGAGGCAGGCATTGTTAAGAACGAAGTGCTCCGGTGTTTTTCAAATGACTTGTTTTTCCTCCGTAAACTCAGAGATGTTTTTCTCTGTTGTCCTTGTGAGGACCTGGTAGAATTCTTGGAAAGGAAACTCATGAAGTGGGTCCCTCTGCTTCTGTGACCTGGTCCGCAAGTCTTCCGACTCAGACGCTTGGCTCGTACTGGGCCTCCAGCAATTTCTCATTTACACTGGTTTTTCTACCCTACTACTGTCTTGTGATGATCGCTGCTCTGGAAGCTTGGTGCTTTCTGACCCCAGCCCTCCATCACTCATGTCTGAGAGCAACAGTTTGTCCTGTGGCCTTGTGTCTCTAACAGATCTAAAGAGTTAGTTAGTAGATTTTCATTTTGTTCTGTTCTGTGTGCTTTTAGGATAAACTAACTTCTAAGGTCCTCGGCGCTCAGGCCAGAAGTTTCACCCTGTTTTGTGAAACCAAGCTTTGACTATTTTTATTGTTCCTGATAACAATAACAATAATAACAATACTGGTGTCAGGGACCTGTGACAATCTGATAGTAAATCAGTTTATGACAAGATCAAAAATATCACTTTTTTTTGGTCACCTATTTGCAACAGCATATCATGCCCAGGGTTCGTGTGTGTGTGTGTGTGTGTGTGTGTGTGTGTGTGTTTTCCTTTCTAGATATTTTCAGAAATCCAGGGAAATGCAGGGATAATTGGTTTTGCAGCTACTAAGGTCAAACCTTGGCTTCCATTTTTTTGCGGCTTTGTTTTCTTTTGCCATTCCACATGACCAACATGTAGGTTCTTTTTCTCCCCCACCCCAGCTCATCTGGCAGCTGTGTTGATAGGAGCTTGGCCAGGCTGCCTGTGACTGAAACCAAAGCCATATGGGCTTGTCCAGTCGGGGGAAAATGGATAGGTTTAAAAGTCATCGTCATGGGGACAGCACTGGGCAGAGACACCAGACTGGAGGAGGCATTCAGTGGTTACCTACACCTGGCCCAATTTCCTGCTCCTGAATTCAACAGCAGCACTGCTGTTCTTTGGATCATATCAGGATACCCTAATTCTTTCCTACACAGTGACCCTGCTTGCAAGGCAAGTGTTAACATATACAAGGAGTCTGAAGTGGGGAGAACTTAAGCCCCTTGCTTTTAACGTGCAAGGATCTTTGAGAAAACAAAGTGACGCTGTGAGGACAGGATAGGATGGTGTGGGGGCTGTGACCTGTTGGGTGGGAGTGTGGCCCAGTGGGTGGGGTGTGGCCTAATGGGTGGGGGTGTGGCCTAATGTGCTCTTACTTCATTGAGAGGTTGTCCCTGAAAGTGGTTCTTTGAGGATACTTTTAAAGTTATTTTTTAAATTAATTTTGCTAGTTCATTTTTATTTAATTATTCATACATTATATTTTGATCATATTCTTTCTCCTTTGCCTTTCCTAAGTGTAGCATGAGGCTGCTTGTTGGTTCCTGGCCGCTTAGCCCTGAAATAATCACACAGAAACTGTATTATTTAAATCACTGTTTGGCCCATAGCTCTAGCTTCTTATTGGCTAACTCTTACATATTAATATAATCTATTTCCATTTAATCTGTGTATCACCACGTGCTTACTGGCAAAGTTTCAGCATGTCTGACTCTGGCTACGGCTCCATGGCTTCTCTCTGACTCTGCCTCCTTTCTCCCAGCATTCCGTTTAGTTTTCCCCACCTGGCTGTTTCCCCATAGCTCTTCTATAGGCCCAAAGCAGTTTCTTTATTAACCAATGGTAATCACAGCATACAGAGGGAAATCCCACATCACCTAAGTCCTCCCAACCCACCAAAATTCATTTTCATTCTCCAGCTCTCAAAATAACAGCAAAACTAAAGACCAAAAAATAAAAGACAAAAATCACCAAATTGAAACTTGAAAGGGTTGTTACAGAGGCCTGAATTTGAACCCACCTCACTTTCACTACTTTCCATTTTATCATTTGATCCTTCATCTGTGTGTGTGTGTGTGTGTGTGTGTGTGTGTGTGTGTGTGTGTGTGTGTGTGTGTGTGTGTGAGTGCATGCGCGCATGCATGCACAGATGGACGTGTTACCTGTCATGCGACCCTAGCTAGAGCCAGAGCCTGTCCACATCAGGCCATTTAGACTCTCAGACTTCACAGTTCGGCCAAACAAATCTTTCCTTCATAGTTTTTGTCAGGTACTT